>LPNX010511422.1:36455-68559 GCA_001517045.1 Pseudotsuga menziesii | reverse complement strand
TTATATATATAATGTTCTCATGTTTCCAAAATTTTGGGGGGTCGAGTTTCCCCCATATAGAAGTTTCCATGTTTTGTCCCCATTTCCCCGTTTCATGCAAATTAGTACGACACCGTGATAGGGAACTTGTCAATGCAAGTGTAGAGGGTTGTGGTAATATTATGTTATTGGTCTTCAACATTATCTTTATTTAATAGTAGAATTAATTCATTATTTAAATTCATTAGAATAAGATCAATTTTATTTTCTTCGAAGATTAACTTCTTTTGGTTATTTTAGTTCTCTCTTATGAGGCCGATGTGCTTGCCAAAGTTTTGAGTTAGGGTTAAAAGTCTATGGTTAGTGAGGCTCAAGGTCATTTAAGAGGTCAAATTTTCCTATTTGGTTACATACAAGGATATCAATTATCATATAATCTATGACACTATTACCAAGCCCATGAATATAGAACATTTGGTTGGTTTATAACCACTTCATAATACCATTGCAAATTATTAGATATTGAGAACTACAAATCTTGATTAGCTTGGTTCCAAACAAATTATCAACCAAGTATTCATAGTTTCTTTTGTATTTGCTAGCTTAAAAAAAGTCCTCATTTATCCATAGAGGACTAGAGTTGGAGTCATTGCTTAAAATAATAGCTTTGTTAGTTGTTTTTCTAGCATTGAAGTACCTTAGCTAGAGGATATTGTCTTCATTTATTAGACTATAAATATACTGTTATAAGCCATTGCAAGGACAATTTTTTAAGTCTAGATTGTGCTTATAAATGGTAGAATTATTAGGCACAAAATAACATATTTCTATATAAATATTCTTAGCATTGATATTTGAAATATCGGTTGACATGTACTAATTGAAAGGATCCTTATTGTGAAGCCTAATATGAGGAAAAATGTTCTGTTTGTAACAAGCGATGCCTCCAATCCCTTTGCGATAGGATCTCTTATTCCATATCGACCGCAAGACAAATCCTTTTATGTTAGGGACCTAAGATTCTTCATGCTCCCAAGTTTTAACAAGTAATATAATATCAATTTCACTAGGGCTCCAACTTAATACAGGACCTTTTCTCCATGGAAATCCATGATAGTTTCAAGAGAGGAACTAAAGTGTACCAAATTCTTATGTATTGTTATCTTTTTTGTCTCTATCCCTGTACATTTTAAATACAATATAAAATATTGTTTCCTAACACATTTTTAGCTTTACCTCAATTCATTGATTATAGTTTTTCTTCCAAAGAAAATGTGTATTTATATTCAAAATGAAGGTAAATACAATCCTCGAGCGCTAGTGCACAACCAATAAACAAATTTCCGGTCCTTTTGATTCATAAATACAAAAATTGTAACTTGCTCTTTTTAAAATACCACACTTTGCTTCTAGACCCACTACTTCATAGACCTATGATCTTACCACAAAATTGATAGTCTCTCTACTAAGGCCTATACTAGTTCTTAACACTTGACACATAATTGGATTACATGAGAGAATAAATTAACATAAGAGCTATTGCATTTATTTATAAATACTCAAGCAAAGACTATATTTGACTCACAACCTGTCCATCAACAAATTCCTAGAGTAAGTAGAGCTTTGCAGGCATCATAAGTCCTTCCTTCGACAATATATTTGTAGTACGATTTTCTTCTCTGTAGATGTGTCTGAATTGAAGCACATGAAAAAAATCCTTAATCTCCATAAATTGATAAAAAGAGGATGCATAAGTACATTTGAGAGTTGAGAAGTTCCATTTATGCTATTCATTACCAAGTTGGAATCCCCAAACACTTGTAGCAATTGAAATCCAGTATTTCTAGCAAACTTCAATAAGAGAAACATGGCCATGAATTCATTGAAATTAAACGATCCATCCCATACATTTTCTTTAATATGAAAATAGTGATTATCAACCAAGAATAATATAGAACCACAACCACAGATCCTGAAGTTTCATGCGCCATCAAAATAACACCAAGGGAAAATTTTGTCAATGTTGGAAATAACAACCAATGCTTCTTCATGACTAGGATGGTCCTGTAAAAAGGAATTAAGCTCAAAACATTTCGTACTATTCTAAATTCAGGAACATATTTCTTTTTAAATATAATAGAATTTCTGGAAAGCCATATACCCCAAATACTTAGGTAAGGGAGTACCCGTAGTGACCTCCTTTCATGATTAGTAAACTAGTCAACAAAGCATTCTTCAAAGAATTATATTATCCCACATGCAACCTATATTATATAATAGATTCAAGGGAGCCTCTTAAGGCATTCCCAAATCATACAAGCATTGTGTTATCTTTGTATTGGGAATATTGTGGAGTTTCTCTCTTTGTAATATTGAAGGAGATTTCTTGAGATAATAGAAGACAACCTTCCTGTGAGCATAGTCCATTTGGGTGAACCACATATATATGGTTTTTCACATATGCTCTTGTTTTCCATATTAAGGTCCATATACATTCAATATGTATACATAATATCCCATGATTTTGACGAAAACTTCTGTAAACATACCTGACACCAAAGACAAGGAAATAGTAAGAGTAAAAACATCACACCAATAGGTTATTAAACCCCTCGAATATCCAACATAATCACACGTGATAAAGTTCTATCCTCTAAGAAATTTGCATAATTCAAAAATAATGAAATCACCCAACCCCATGGATTCCTGTATAAGCACCATTGAAGGTTTTTCCGACTCAACAAGCCACTTCGAGGATAGTTTTATTGCCAATCCCCCAAGACCACAGGCATTTATGGACACAATGTTCATGAGGAAGTAGGTCACGGGGTTTGTTATGCTCTAAGGGCACTTATTATTAGCTTTTGTTTTCCCTAGTTGATGTTAGATGTAGTTTGTTCTTGGGCTCTTTTAATGGATGATTTCCATCCAACGAGTTGTCTTCCCGCCTCCCCTAGAATGTCCAACCTTAATCCTTTGGAAGCATAAGAGGTGAGAATACGACCTTTCTTTGATTTTAAGATATAGTTTCTTCCTCCCCTGCTTCTAGACAAATAAGTTGAAAGAGGACTACTGGTTTTATTATCCTTGAGTAAGTGTCGAAGACTACATCATCAAACAAATTCACCGTAAATACATTTGATTGTCTTTTACAGGGGTTACCCAAATCCTTCCCAAACTTAGAAGGGACTCTATTTATCCCATTCAAATAAGAAAATAAGAGGAAATTAAGGGCGAGTTAACAAACTTACCAGGATCCAATGCACCCACTGAGTCGACCACCTTCCTTGGAGACAAATCCCAAGTAGATTTCAACCTAGGGCCTGTTGAATAATCTTGAATGGTTCCAAAAGGAGTTTGATTCCCCACAATGAGAGGAATATAGTTATCACCAATGTATAGAATAGATGGATTTCCACAATCATGTATTAAATGGGATGACCCTAATCCCACCTCATTAAGCTCCTTCACAACAACTACCTTTTCCTCCTTCGACACAGCCTGATTCAGAGTATATACCAGACCTTGAAAATTTTTTCTTCCATACATTTTGTTATCAATGATTTTTCATATTCACTAAAAATATGTCCATATAAATAGAATCTAGAACAATGAAAGGGTATGCTGACATAATCCATTGTTTGTAACTCTTTTCCCCAACCACAAGTTTGATAGATTCAAGATTTATTTGCTCACATCCACTTATAAGAGGATCCTGACTACTGATATATACCCTTCGGTCAAAAAAGTGTCGTCAATGAGAATAATCTTCCCTATTTGATTCCCAAAAGTAGTCAAGGCTGGAGTCATCCAGAATTCCATTGAAAGCCCTGGTAACTTGATCTAGACTGTGTTTGAATTATTAAAACATTGATCTATAGGAAATGAGAGCAATTGAAAGGTAGAATTGTGTAGTGGAATATCAAGAATAATGTGCATTGAACAAGACAAATATGATAAGTATTGATAAGTTAATTACAACATTAATCTTCGTTCTTCCCAGCAGTATACAATCATGTTACAATAAGGAGAATTCGAATTATGTGGATTAGATTCAAATATACCAACTAAACCTGACTGACTGGATAACTATGAGTGTCTAAATAACTGCATGGTAGCCACTAGTCTAACTCATGATATCTAAATCAGTCCGACAATCAGTTAAACTAGTTAAACCAGTTAAATTGATGAGGTAGGTGAAAAATGCACCACTTCCCCATGTAGCCATGCAAAACAGACGCTAGGATAACTGACAGTGATCTAACTGAATGTAACTAATGGTTGACTCAACATAACTGGCTACCTACCACAACCAACTGATGGAGGTTACTGATGGCACTCAGAGTGGCTCCTATAATGTAGGAAATGGTCTTAGAGGCACCTAAACTCATGCATGAACATGTAGTAAGTAGCAGTTAACCTCTATATGTGTTCCCCATACTCCAGTACAGTAATAATGTCTCCCTATGCTATACAAGATGATCAAATAGACTATATATGGATAGGGAAGGATTATATAATCCTAACACCCCCCCTTAATCTTGAATTTGACAACTTTGGGCCCTGGCAACTGGGCCAAAAGTCACCCATACAATCTAATGAAAAATAAAACTGCTTAATAAACTAAGGAAAATGGGGAAAACCTCATGGGAAACCCCCACCCCCTCAAAATAAGCAGGAAAGGGAAAAACAAGCTATATTTAAGAGATTTTTTTTTTCTTTGGGTAATAACTTGCAAAACAAATTGTTGCAATTTGCAGCACTATGCAGTAGCATGGTTATTCTGTGCAACAACATCTTGGAACTATGCATGTGAAATTCTCAATGTTCTTCTGATATTATGGATGTTGTATGTGTTTCTTCTTTCTAGAGGATGAATGGAATGATCAATTTTGTTCTTTTGTGGGCCAAATGGTCGATCATTCGCTATCATCAAGTAACACTTTCCTGAAATTTTGTTGCACCACTCTGTAGATAGAGAAGCTATGTGAGAGAGTGCAACATGCTCATTCTGATACCAGGACCTTGTTCTCCTTCTTTATTCTGGATTCCTTGCACCATCCCCAACCGCTTCAATGAGATTTTAGGCCCATTGAGACATAGGCCACTGATTTGGGATAGGAGCTGGATTTGGATCTATATTCTCATGAGGTATAACCTCAATATAGATATCATTTTGATCTTGTTCCTCTTCATTTGAATCTGAAACATGTGACCAAATATCATCATAAAAAGGAAATGGAAGAGTGTTTATACCTTCTTGTGCTTTGGATGGTGGTAGATCAAGCAACTGATCTTCTTTAAATTGAACACTACGCTCTATGAAGCACTTCCTAGTTTCCAGTTCCATCAACTTATATCATTTTGTATCTTCATCATATCCTAGTAGTATGCATTCGCTACTCTGGGATTGGAAGGCCTTCCTCTTATCCATGGGTATTCTGGCCCAAGATTTGGAACCAAAAACTCTCAAGTGAGAGACATTAGGCTTATGCCCATGCAGTGCTTCGAAAGGAGTGGCCCCAACCACTAATTTATGAGGCACTCTATTCTATATGTATGAAGCACAATTTATAGCTTCAGCCCAAAGAGAAGGAGGAATATTCTTAGCTTGGAGAAGACAACTTTCCATCTCCTTCAATGATCTATTTTTCCTCTCAGCCACACCATTCTGTTGTGGTGTGTATGGAAATGAGTGTTCCATTCGAATCCCCTCTGATTCACAATAATGCAGAAAATATATTTTAATGTATTCACCTCCATTTTCTAATCTAATGGACTTTATCTTTTTACTGAAACTATTCTCAATCAAAGCTTTAAAAATTTTAAAAATTTCGAATACTTATGATTTATGTTTCATGAAATATACCCAGTAGAACCTTGAACAATCATCAATAAAAGTAAGGAAATACTTGGAACCATTAATTGATGTTGTAGGAATTGGTCTTGAAACATCACAATGTATCAGATCAAGTGTTGAGGCAGCTCTAGTTTCCTTCCCAAATTCATACCTCTTCTCTGGATGCTTCCTACCAAGAAACCAAGACATACTCCATTTGATGTTTGGATGAGAGGAAAGCCTTCAACCATTTTGTCACTATGGAGTTGTTGGATATATTTGAAATTGAGATGCCCAAGTCTCTCATGCCATAGCTTGCTGGTGTTGAAACGCATGAGTTAATAAAGATTTTGTGTGTGAAACAGACAAAAATGAGAGAACTCAAATGCCTTGGAGGCATGATTAGAAAACCCTTTCGCTATGATATTTCTAGTATATTTTTCTTGTGATTTCAACTAATTCAGAGTCGAATGTAAATCTCTTGGGAGAGCATGTATGGGTCATCTGATAAACAGACAATAGATTTGTTGCAAGAGAGGGCACATAGAGAGCATTCTTGAACTCACCATGTTGGAGTTTAATAGAACCTATCCCAAAAGTTGGGTTTTGGGAGTCATCTCCCATGTGAATGATAGGTCCTCCTAATAGAGTGAGAGTGGAGAAGGATTTCCTGGAGGAAACCATGTGGTTGGATGCTCCAGAATCAATCAAGTAAGCTTTCTACTGAGTGAGGCTCGCCTTCAAGACATGAAATCTCTCATGATATTATGTCGGTTGTACATCACATTACTTATTTGATCCTTGTGGGAGGTAAATATTGTTCTGTTTAAGGAGTGTTGACAGCTAGTCGATTGTCTTTTGCATGCACTGGCTCTCTGGATGAAAGTCTCTCATAGAGTATGGACATCTAGTCTTCTCGAATTAAATTTCTTTTTCTTGGAACCCGAGGCTCCTTCAGAATATTTCTGATTCTCCTTTGGCTTTGAATCAGTGGATTTGGGCTCCTTCCCTTTGTGCTTCCCTTTGTCTTGTGTATTGTTTGAGTCTGACATCAAGGGTGCTTGATTCTTGGAGGTTTGAATCACTCCTATTTGAACGGATTTATCTTTCTCTTGTATTAAGGACTCAATAAAAGAATATAGAGAAGGAATCTTCCAATTGGGGATGGAATCTCTTTCGGAATGGAATGCATATACAAATATCGAGTACTTAGAGCCAAGCTTTCTTAGTACAGACAACACAAGATGCTCATATTTCCTCTCTAATCCACATTGTTTGCATTTCCGCACTAGTTACTTGTATTTAGTGAATAACTGCTAAATAGATTTGAAAAATGCTAGGCTATAGAGCCATGAGTTCATTCTCCAATATGTGCCCTCGAAGCTCATATTGTTTGCCAAACAAAGATTCAATATTTTCCCAAGCTTCCTTCAGAGTCCTAAGTCCCTCAAGATGGAACAAAATATCCTAGGAGATATGAGTGCACATGAAGCTGAACGCCTCATCAATCTGATTCAAAAATTTGTTCTTCTCAACATACTGTTGGGGATCAGTTTCTTTTCACATTGTCATCCTATACAGACCAAGATTGTGCAAGGATACCTGCATATCATCCCTCCAATAAGATTATTTGAAGGGTATAAGTATTTGGGGTACGAGAGATGAATAATCCATCTATATGTATGTTGAAACAGTCAATTCCTCAAGAATCTACCTAGGTACCTACAAATATCACTGAAAAACCAAAATCAATTCACAGTCATGTCAGTTTCAAGACTTTCCGCCTCCACATGTACAGTTTCTCAGAGTCTGTCACACCTAGATAGAATTCTCTAACAAAATTTAGAGGGAGAAAAACTATCATTTCAGGATTTATGTGGAAACTCAGTTACTTCTGGTGTACAATGGATATCAGACAATACTTGCTGATAGCCTAAAAAGGGCTCTGATACCATGTTTGAATAATTGAACCATTGATATACAAGCAATGAGAGAAATTAAAAGGTATAATTGTGCAATGGAATATTAAGAACAATGCACACTGAACAAGACAAATTTGAGACAAATATGATAATAATTGATCAGTTAATTACAACATTAATCTTCATTCTTCCCAACAGTATACAACAGTGTTACAATCAGGAGAATTTGAATCACAGTGGATAATATTTGAATCTACCAACTAAACCTGACTGAATGACTAACTAGGAGTGTCTAAATCATTGCATGGGAGCCACTCGTCTAACTCTCGATAGCTAAATAAGTCCTACAATCAATTAAACTAGTTAAACTAGTCAAACTAATGAGGTAAGTGAAAAAGGCGTTGCTTTCCCATGCAACAATGCAAAACTGGTGCTAGAATAACTAAGAGTGATCTAACTGAATGTAACTGAAGGTTGACTCAACATGACTGGCTACCTACCACAACCAATAGATGGAGGTTGTTGTTGGCACTCATAGTGGATCCTATAATGTAGGGAATGGTCTCCGAGGCACCTAAACTCATGCATGAACATGTCGTAAGTGGAAATTAACCTTTATATATGTTCCCCATACTCCAGTACAATAATAACGTCTCCCTATGCTAGACAAGATGATCAAATAGAATATATATGGACAAGGGAAGATTATATAATCCTAACATATTGGAGTATTGGTCATCCACTCATCCACTACATAAAATAGAGGATGCATGGGGCTTGATTGAAAAATAGGACATGTCCATAAACCATACATCTTTTAACACAAATATAACATCCACCTTTGGCATCAAGACAAACCCCAACTAACCTATAGAGAGTAGATGAGTAGTTGGTGTATAGCCTAGGCCCAAACCCCATGACACTTCCATACAAATTGAGTAGATTATCCATACCCACTTGATGACTCGTGAACTTTCCAACTAGGATGCAACTAGACAAGTATAACACCTACAATAAATCAATATCCTTTCCCACCACTAATGAAACGTATCCTCCGTGGATTTGGTGATCTTACTTTTATTCTTCCTCTAACAATGATTATCCTCCTTAACAACCTTCCAAATCAGCTGCATGCACTTCCAGTATAATACTTTACACCATTATCAACATCTAGGAGGTTAATATAGTTTATAGAGAACACCTTGAGTTGGGTGAATGGGTTCGCAAAAAAGAGATGGTTTGAGAAGAGTGTGGATCAAAGCTAGTACCCTGCAATAAACCTTGACCCGAGCTAGTTGGATCAACCCCCAACATGGAGGATGTTGTACAAAGGATATTCAAACTTAGGGATGGATCAATACCTAATAACCATGCCCCCATATATGAATTAGTACAAAAAAATGGTGCCACTGATGATCAATCATTAATTTTGAAAGCGACCCTCGAGGTAACCTCCTCAGGACCCGAACTTTGGGAGAAGCATTCCACTAGGGCAATTACATAGAAAATTTGTTCCTCTGACAACAGATCATCTGAATAATAAACACGTTGTATGTCCTTATATATTGTGTAGATATCCTCCTATTTAGTGCCTCCATTAGATATAGATATTTCTCTTGACCACTCTTGTACCTATAAAAAATACTTCATTGTCACCCTTCCATACACACAATTCCAATTTCATAAACACGTTCTCACTCTATTGAAATTCCTCCAGAAATAGATGGATACGATACTACACTTTCTCCATTCTCCAATGAGGAGATCCATTCGTGACATTTGGTTGGATATCATAGGTCACAAAGGAGACACACAATCCTCCCATTGGACAATATATGGAGGCACCATATACTCTACATTGTACTAAGGTGTGACTTTGTAACATTCTTTGTTCTATTAATGAAAATCCAATCTTTCTCTATATGCATTCTATCTCGGTGATCTATCTTTACATTGTGGTTTGAGAGTGTGGATCTACAGTTTAGCTTAGTTTTTTTGTTTTCCATTTAGAATATGCTACCCAAGATTGCACAACCCATTGTTGGGTTCTCTTTTGTACACATATGTGAGAAATCACATACCATAAATTTTGTTGACGATACTAGGGATGGATCCATAATCCACACTTGGTTGTTTTTATACCATCATTTCTAGCCATATTTTAAAGTGTTTTCATTAGGAATTAACTATGTTTGCTTGTTGTTACTTTCATGTAGTTGTTAGTAGGTTCCCCAATCGAAAACTAGTACTTATTTTTGGTCACAACTGGAAGTATGTTGCATAATTTTTAGCTATCACCAGTTGAGGCCATGGGTTTCTAGGCACATCCAATGATTTGGTGAAGCAGACAAAGACTTCTAAACCCACATGATTCACATTTTAACCAACAATGATTACTCAATTGAATAATCAACCAATGGAATATAATTCCATATTGGAAATATAAAATAATATTAAAAATGAATGATGATAAAAGATTACAAAGTGAGTGCCATATATATATTAATTGTAAAGGCACTTTGTATACCATCCATGAAAGGATGCGTCATTTTAGAATAGTTTACTAATAACCATTTATTAATTATTAATTATTAATATCAATATATATTAATATTAATAATTAATATTGATAGTTTATATATATATATATATATAGTTTGTTGTTATTATTTAAGTTTGTCACATTGCCTTTCGGTTCATGATGCTTTGTCCTCAAAGCATATTTTATAAAACTAGTTTATTATTTAAATATTGTAAGTGAAACAATGGGTTATTTCGTAAAACCAAGGGTTATTTCACTTTGTTTTTTTAACTTTTTCCCTTTTATTTCTTTGTTGATAAATTTTTATTTTTTTATTCTTCACTTTTCAATGAAATTCAAAGGCCAAAGAACAATTTTTGGTCAAAAACCAATTTTTACCAGAGAAACTCTAGATATGGATGGCTAAAAGCCATTGTGAGGTCAAGGACCTAAATTCAAGGAAACCTTGAACATGTTTTTTAACTTATGTTTTTTAACATTTCCCTTTTTATTTATTTTGTTGATAATTCTTTTTGTTTTTTTTATTCTTCATAATTTTTTTCCTTCATTTTTCCCTCTCATTCTTGCTTCATATTTGGAGTGGAATTAATACTTCTTCAATGAAATTCAAATGGCCAAAGGCCATTTTTTGGTCAAAAACCAATTTTTACCAGAGAAAATCTGAATATGGATGGCTAAAAGCCACTGTGAGATCAAAGACCTAAACTCAAGGAAACCTTGAACATGTTTTTTAACTTATGTTTTTTTTATTCTTTATTTTTCCCTCTCGTTCTTACTCTGATACCACTTGAAGCAAATAATTATTCGCTCACACAAATAATATTACCAAAATACTTGGAATATTAAATAAGCCATAATAATATATAAATTGATGATAGAATAGATATGATGATAGATTACAAAGTGAGTGCCATATATATATTAATTGTACAGGCACTTTGTATACCATCTATGAAAGGATGCGTCATTTTAGAATAGTTTACTAATAACCATTCATTAATTATTAATTATTAATATCAATATATATTAATATTAATAATTAATATTGATAGTTAATATATATATATATAGTTTGTTGTTATTATTTAAGTTTGTTACATTTGGATCACTACTTTCCCTTTGAAAGTAGTGACTTAGCTCTAAACCTGTTTTTTTATCATTTTTTAGTCAGTTCCTTCTTTTCCTTTTCCTTGTTTGGTTCAGTCTTTTGTTTTGGTATTATTTATAATGTCTTTTTTATTGTTTATAACTTGATTACTTGCTATAGTTTCCGATTGATTCTCCTTTTTTTTTTCCTCGGAAAAAATTCGTAATTTTATTTCAAAGTAGAACAAAATTACATCTGCACATGTAAGAGGATCACTGGGATCCCTACATTGTCACATATTTGCTGTCTCATATTGTCATAACCCAAAAAATTTACAACACTGTAACTATAAAATCATATCAGCTAGATACATCACAAAGAATATGGGTATCACAACCCAAATCATAAGAACACAAAACAACAGATATACTGCCGATAGCAAAGGCCACCACCTCTGAAAATGCCGTCACCACTGCAAAGATCCCTAAGGACACAATATGGGTCACCACGCAAGAGTATATCCACAGTCACCGCCTTCACCATAAGGCTGGCGATCTTTCTCAGCAATAGATAGTCCCGAAAGATAGCCAAAACCCTCGACCCCAATTCTTGAATCCGAAGCCCACCAAATGACCTTGATCTCGATTCTTGGAGCCGAAGCCCTCAACCTCGGATCATGGAAGAAACCCACCGATCTTGAAAACCCCACCCGTGGCAAAATCTCTGATGAAGCCTGGATGCATTCATGAATAAGCCCACCAATCAAATGGAGCCGAAGCCCTCGACCGGATCATCCACCGATATGGAAGCCGAAACAGAAATGAGCCTGCAGATGCAGCATTGCCCAAATATACATGGACTCAACTCACGGGCAGTCGTCACAGCGGCTTATATCCGAGAGGGAAACCACATCAACCCTCGAAATTCTTGCCGTCGTGGACGAAACCCCATCAAAAGAAAACCTCGGCAAAAAACTGTAGCCAGGATGCATTCGAAGTAACCTCGAAGATCTCGACAGCAAATGACAGGAGTCCCTTGCGTCCACTCGGAACCCTGCATCTTGACGCTGAACCGAAAACTTGGTAGCCTCCTCCAGCTTCAAACATTTGTCGAACGACTCGGCTCCAGCTTCACGGCCATGTCCATTAAAATCCCGGAAAGAGTAAATCCCAGTGAGAAAGATATGATATCAAAGGCAATGCGGGCTAAGATTCACGGCCTTCATAGGTTTTGTATGAGAAATACATCGGCGAAGCCATCATCATCAACATCGTCATGGGAAACTGGGCGGCCGGCCTCATTCCTGAACCAGGGAACCTCCATGAGCCACGGGATTGACCTAGGGTTAGGTTCCAGGAGCCTCGAAACCAGAGGCCTCCCTTCACCCACCTCCCCAATCCCCCTCACTCGATTGATTCTCCTTTTATACACCATAGGTGAATAAAACATCGAGAAATATTAGTATTTTCTGCCTTTAGGGTTCTATTTTGGAGTGCTTTTTAGCTGCATTTTATTCTTGTTTCATCAAGGTTAATTATTGAATCAAAGTTGTTAGTTGCTTTTTTGGATTTGTTTAAAGCAAGTTTTGGTGTTGGTTAAGAGCCTCTCCTCTTTTATTTATTGATCCATAGTTAGTTAACTATTTTTTTTGCACACATACTTGGAACTGTTATTTTCTTGATTGTGATCCTTTGCATCATAGAGAAATCATAGATTTATTTCAAGAAAAGACACCATTAGTTTTAGTATCGAAATTATCTTTCTTCTATTTTCATTACTGTACAAGCATTTACATTTCCTTGTCATTTTATTTACTGGTTATACACAACACTTGTGCACACACCTTGTGACACCTTAATCATGAGCACAGGTAGAGCCTAAAAATAAACCCTAATTTAAGCACATTAAACTTTGTCACTTGAGGTACAAAATAATTATGTAGTTAGGTAAATACTATGGGGATAGACATCCAAACAATTCCCCTAGTCACTATACATTTGATACAAAGTAGTTGAGATTTTAGGGAACCAAAATCCTCTAGTATTAGACATGGTCATGACCAATTTATTAGCAGTCCCATCCTTTTAGGCTGGTATGTGTTAAGACTGAAACTGGAGGGATGATTGGGGAACCTTTCCCTTTCAAATATTAAAGATCATATGGATCGTGGATTTTATCCGAAGGTATAGGAAACCCATTGGACATGTTTTAGAATGAGGTATCCTAGTGACCATTCTATTAGGTATCTTACCAAGAGGTGGATCTCGATGGTGGGAAGGCACCTAGGGTAGAGATCAATAAGTCTATTGGAGTTTCCATGGTGACTTTCTTTATAATTATCCCTTCCACGCCTTCACTCATTGGCTTGGTGGGATTGATGCACCTATATGAGTCCAGTGTTTGAAAGGCCCATACTTGAATTTCTACTTCTTTTTTAGCATTGGAATTGGGAACCCATTGTTTGGAAAATATTTGAGGAATATTTCCTTTGACCTTTTTAGCAATAGACTTGGGAACCCAATGCGTGTCTTTTCTATTTATAGGGTTTTATTCTCATTGTTCACTCTTTGTATAGATTACATAATTTTATGCACTCATTATACACTTGTTATTTGATTTAGCACCATTTTTAGAGTTGATATCATTGATAGGAACATTTCTTACATTGGCCTTATTTTAGAGATGCATTGTTGGATTTTTAGTCTTATATATTGTCATCATAGCTCCCTCGAGGTACTCTCGTAGACTCTAAGGTATTCTCCCTATATACAATTCTTATGACACACCATTATTCCATATCAATGCATGTAATCTATACAACCTCCATCCTCTCTTGATTCCTCATCGGAGTCATCGAATTTGGGCTCCTTGTGACCTAGATCGCCATCTTCTCCTCGTCACTCTAGCTCTCTACACAATGCAGTCAATAATATGGCTGTAAATATTCTTGTTTTAGGTGGAGTATTTTTTAATGGAGGATCCATCGATGGTGCAAACATCAACACCAATCTTGGACTATCAACTTCCCTTCCTACACCTATTCTTCCTTTCATGGATAGTCTCATACTTCTTGTCTCTAAGCAAGGATAACCAATGAACCCATTTGACATGATCCTACATGGCCTCAAATGCCTACCAAACTCCCTTCGGACATACCTAAGTTTGAGGAGAAGGTATAAAATGGCCCCTATAACCATATCATTTATTTTAATTTATGGTGTCTTGCAATAACATCATCGATGATTCCATTCAGTTATGTTTGTTTTAGAGGACCTTAACTAGAGTAGTCGAGAAGTGGTATATCAAGCAACCCTATGGTGCACACTCTGATTTTGTATCCCTAGCTTTCACTTTCTTGAATTTTTTATGATTACCTATATGTTATGATGGGGGAATTGAGATCATGTTGTCGTGTCCTCAAACCTATCCACCCATATCATAGACCACATACATGAGTGGCATCATCACATGATTCTTTGTAAGATCAAGCTCGATGACCATATATTCTTAGATTGGTTTCTAAAATCCCTTCTCCCCACCATAGCTAAAGTCTTTCCCTAAGAACAACCACAAACTAAAGAGGAGGAAATACCCAAATATCAATAATACGTCCTTATTTAGGCTCAATCTAGATACCTTTACACTATCATCCCCAATGCTCTTCAAAGTGATTTGACACATAAGGATCCTTTATGAGCATCCCATTGTACAAATGGCATGATTAGTTTTGTAGCATCCCACCCATACCAATACCCTCCATACCCTCCCCCTTCGAGTGATTACTCATACAGTAATCCATCATGCATTGAGTGACATCATCAGGGAGCACTGTCGACACCTTAATACCCCCTTGAAACCTCTCACTTTCCCTCACATGCAGGAATGAGTACCTCCTATTTGTATCCTCTTACGCCACCCAATGTGCATGGAACCTTGTGTAGTGGTACTATGTGTGGTGGCAATTCTACTGGCTACGTGGCTCCACTGGCCATCAACCCTTAATACATTTTTCCTATCCCATTGCCATCCCCTTTATTGTAGCCATACCTTGTGGCTCCCCCTTTTCATCATGGGAAAGTGTAAGATAAAAAAAATATTCCTTCCCAACATGCACCCAATAAAAAATAGGTGCAACCTATCGGCTCCAAGAAGATGAATAAGGGGAAGAACAAAGCTAACAACCAACAACATGAAAGTGGGGGCCAACTCCCCAACCCTACTGCTAACACTAGAGCTAATTCAAACCCCATAAACTAGGATATGAATAAACATCCCAAGCAAGGTAAGAACCCTTAGTTGTGGACTAACCATCTTATTTCCTTCTGCGACGCTTATAGACACTACACTCACCATTCCCCCCACCTTACTAAGGATTTCCAAATGTGGAATGAGGTGAATCAACATGAAGTGGCTAATTCCCCGTAAGGAAAACCCAATATGCCACCTCCTCATTCGATCCAATCACAATCTGTGGTCTTGTTAAAAACCTTCCCATCATAAGGGGTAGTCATAGAAAACCCTATGGTGCATTACCCATATCCATCGTTGACTTTAGGGAAACTTCATGACCGTAAGTATGTGCAACACCTCCTTATGATGTCCTTTGACATTAAGCTCTAGATGTGGCGTAATCAATATGGACTAGCTAATGAGATTCCTAACACCAATAAAGGGAAATACTCTCCATAGGTAGAAGAGCATTTACACCTCTCTTGTCCTAACTTAGACATCATCCATAAGATATCTAAGATCCCTTTTCATCATATACCCAATAACACCATTGCCCTAGCTACTCTCAATTATAGCTTTTTGGATGACTTAGCATTGTCACATGTTGCCATGTCTACATTATAGGTTTTCCAAAGCTTCCCTACGTAGCATGAAGCTTTGTTGTTTTATTTGGGTGCAATCAATCCTTCCAATGTTTGCCTCATGATGTTTGATGTTGACCAAGCAGAGCCTCAGATGCCCTATTTGGTTTCCTTTTAGATTTTTGTTTCCATACAGAACTTGGTCATTAACCATTCTATTATTGACGAAGGTGCCTCCACTTGCATCATGTCCACTCATGTTTGGTAGAATTTAGGTTTTCCTAAGATTTTGTAATCCCTTATGATGTTGCACGTGTATGATGGTCGTGTCGCTCAACTGCAAGGTCTCTTACATAATTCCCTTGTCTAGTTGACCTAGAAAGTGATCTAGTGATTGACATTGAGGTTGTTAATGCCTAATTAGATTACAACCTCCTCCTTGATCATAGATACATGTATGCTATGAAATTGATTACTTCCATGATGTTTAGAATCATGATGCCCCTCTATCATGGGAAGATCGTCATGCTTGATCAACTGAATTATTATGATCCCAAGTGGCTACCTTGTCTAGATCATTTCTTACCTACAATTGACAGTAACATTGGAAGTATATCTATCCATGCATTCATGAGTGTAGGTCCCGATGTCTTCCAAGGTGCCTCCCCTGTTGAGTCCTTCAAGTCCCTATCCCTGCTTCCACCGAAGGTGGAGATCTTGGAATTGTGCACTATCACTTATGAGAAATATAAACCCACACCTCCACCCTATCCTGACTCTAACCTATCATTAGGGAGCCTATGGGTGATATTTCCCATACATCCAACTCTATTCATCTTTCCTCATCATGTAATAGGCACTCTCTTTATGGATACACTTAATTTCCTGAGCTTGATATTAGGTCTCCCTATTTGGTACCTAACCCCACCAAAACCCCCACCCACCACATAGGTAGTCTTGAATTGTGTCCAATCGGTTAGTAATCCAATCCCACACCACCCACAAGTATAAAGGAAACCACCTCTTCCACTCAACCTTCCTCCCAAAAGAAAGTTGGGGGAAAGACCAAAAATGCCCCCCCATTCTACTCTAGATATGGTTGTAAAGCCTCCCTCCTTTGTACCATCATAATCACCTACACTTTGTGTTGTGTGGGATATATTGGGCTATGCCACACATAAATGTCCAAATTTCCCCATATTATGCGTTCATATCCATGTACAAGAGGACGTGACTGATATGAACACCCTTGTGGTCCATATCACTCTCCTTAGCACTACCAAGCACAACAAGGAATTGTGCACCAACTATCCCTGTGCAACGTGTGGAATTTATGGTCACTATTTGCACCACTATACTTATCTCCAAAAATTTTGGTATGTATTAGCCAACCTTAGTCTAAGATCCCTTGAAGTGCAAGTCAACACTATTAAGGAACTACCTCGTCACATTACCTAATCTATTAGGAATATTTCTATTTATTACCTTTCATCCTCTAGATATACCACCTCATCATCATCTTCTACCTCTATGGTCATATTCAATGGGCGTAATTCCCACTGAGATATCCATCCAATCCTTTTGAAATGATGATAAAATCTAGTTTCCATAGCATGGGGATAGGCCCCCAAACCTACCTAATCATCATCGTAGTCCTCCTCATTGTTTGGGTCGGTGACACTAGGGGAAATCCCCCTCGTCATCTTGTCGATGTTTTGTGCCACCATGGCTATCCACCTCATTGTACCCTCCCCTCAATATGTTGGTTGATACCTTGTTGACACCTCTCTAGGATAGCATCTGCACCACATCAACAACTTTGGGTTGGGGATCAAGATCGATTATCTCCACCTTGGGATGGGGGGGAGGATCAATCATTTTGACCATTATTTATCACATCTAAATATATATTTCAATAATCCCATAAATTTGTCCAAAAGTTATGTGATCCATAGTCACAAATCCCATGTCCATAACATGGGGGAAAGTCCTTAACCCTACCTACTCACTTTTTTACACACATGATCTTAGACACTTCCTGAGGTCACATTTCACTTGTACATTTGGTTTATTTTCCAACTGCAATTTTATGCTTTGGTATCGTTTCCATGTGTGCAAGTCCAGGACGTAGAGGGACTTGATAGTCTTGACATGCCACCCCTTCTTACATGTATATTTTCTCAAAATGGAATATTTATGACTTCCCTTTGGAAAACGTCATATGTACCAACCTTGTTTGACCCAATTTTTAGCATGTAGAACCCCCCTTCCATTCTAGAAAGTGTCCCAACCTATCCACCATTGCACTTTCCCTTTCCCAACAATAAATCCTTCCTCACATTGGTGTCATCGTTTAGTACCCCCAATGCCATTCAATGTTCGTGTTGTTTCTTTTCCCATAGGATTGGGAGTCCATATGTTCATGATTTTGGAGTTAGCCACATACTCTTTGTCATCATCACTCATTGGTTGAACCTCGAACTCAAAAAATTATTGTCTTTATGGTGATTTTGTGTTTCATGTTACACACTCACGATCCCACTGCTCCATCCATATTGTAAAAGTTACATTATTTTTCCCCCATTCATTGTCCCTCAAGGAAATTACTATACGTGTCCTACCCCTAATCACTTTCATCTGCTATCACCCCATCAATTGATTCACTTGTTTGTGCATTCAATACTTATGTCCTTTCTTCCTCTTATCATCTCTCTTAGGCTCCCATGTACTTAGGAAGACATTAAAAATAATACTCCTTACCACTCCTACAAATTGTATATGATCTTATTGTGGCAACATCCATGGTCACCTTTATTCAGAGCATTCTACGATGAGTCACCCATGGAGTTTTACTAATTCCAATCTCTCTTATAGTTGACATCAGTACCCATCCCTTTCCCTTAGTGAGCTCCCCATTGTAATTGTGTTCCCTGGTTCCCACACTATTGTCCCTCCTCTAATTTCATCTTGATTTTCACATATGCTACCAAGTCATCCATGCCTTCATGATTTGAATAAAGGAATTTTGAGTCCTATTCTCATTCACCCTCATATCCCCCATTGGTGTCTCAATCATTTGGTTCTTTGTATTATCCAATCATATCTATTTTGCTTCCAACAAGAAAACCTCATTTCTTTGATGTTAGCGGGTCTCCAACTGTCGACATCAACACCTTTGTTCCATAGGATAGACCTAGAGACACCTTGTATCTTGGCACCATAACCACAAATTATGGGTTCCCTTAGATTAACTGAGGGTATCCCTCAGTTCCCATTGGATTAGTTGTTTCTCATGCGCTCGAATCCAACTCCTTATCACACTATTGAGAATCGTACATGTTGATGGTTCCCTTATCTAGTTTGGTCAAAGATCCTATATATCCTTGACTCTATTCATTTTCCAAGTATGTTTGGAAGCTCTTCATTCACTTGATTGCTATGGTATATGGGTTGTGTTAGCAATAGTGATCTAGTTTCAGTTGCAGTTCCTTAGACCTATTTGCCTCAATATTTTAGTTCTTTGAGTCACCTATGAGGAGTGAAATTCCTCTTGCTCCTTCAAGATCTTGGTCCCTTTTAGTTTCAATAGGGATTCAGTTACTGTGATTCAACATTCCATTGTTCTGACATGTGTTATTTGGATCAACCACAGTTGGACCATTATTATGTATATGTTATGTATCCGACATTGGGTCCCTCATTGGCCCTCATGATGTATTCTAGATAACATTTATTCATGTATTTATTAGGCCCATGTTGGTCTAGATACCATATTATATTGAGACATTGATATGAGAATGGGTATGCCTGCCTCATCTATATATGATAATATATATACCTCATCCATTTGGGTCCTTTTTCTGTAGGTATGGGCCTTCGCGGTCTCTCAAGAGGGAAATTCCTCTTTACTATGATTTCAATATCTTGTTCAAATGATATTTTGGAGGGTTGTCTATTTGTTTCCTTGGATAAGTGTTCACTGTTTTTTTAACCCCCATCATGTACAAGAAGAAATTTTGGTTCAAATTTTGGGAATAATAGACTATGAAGGCACCACCATTCTCATTGTGGTCAATGTTCACTTTGTGAGAATTATGTAATTCATATAATATTAAGAAGGAATGAGGAATTGATTTCAAGAAATAGTTCTTCCATTTTTTCAATGATGGGAAAGGTCCATACTCAGGAGGAAGTATATAATATTAATTGCATAATGGAAATGGAGACCTTGCTCCAACAAAAGATACAAATTCAAAATTTGGAAACTAAATGTGAAATTCTTAGACAAATGGTTATCAATCTGAATAGTGTTCCAGAGTCAGTTGCTTCAAACTATATGAAAACAACATATTCAACACTAGCAAGAAATCAAGAAGAAGAAACAATCCATCAACCTTTGAAGGCATGGATGTGGAAGGTTTGAACCAAATGGAACCACACCATTCAATTGTTAACAAGAAGAAGCCCAAAGTAATCATAGTTTTCTTTGAATTGTAGTAATCAATATGTTTTGTAAATTTAAACAATATCTAGGTTTTCTTATAGATTCTACACAAGCAAGCAAACAAATATGTATCTCGCTTGTGAAGGAAAGCAAGTTTGTTTTTATATTAAGTTTTACAAATCTTGGGCTCTTTTTGAACTTTTGTTGCAGTCGAGACTTATAAATGTTGTATTATTATGCTTACCAATGTAACTAAAACAATTTATTAATACAAATCATAACATCTTTATTACTTTTTATTTTTTAATAAATTATTATAATCAAGAATAATACTACTAAAGTAAAGCTACAACTAATAAATAACTTATAATTAATAACATTAATATATTATGATTTATAATAATAGTTAATGGTAATATTATAATTTAATAATAATTAATAGTAATATTATAATTTAATATGATAATAACTAAAAGTATAATAATAACATTAATATATTAGTATTTATAATAATGGTTAATGGCAATATTATAATTTAATATAATAATAACTAATATCTATACTACACAATAACATATAGCATGGTAAATACATATAATAGTTTTTACTTAGCCTTTTGTGTAGAAAAGAAGAGGTTTAAGGGTGAGGGCGATTCTTTTTAGTTTTTTACATAATTTTATTATTATTATTATGATGTGTGTGTAAAGAACAAAAGGAATGTGGGGAAATGGGGTGCATTTATTTTTTTAAAGAATTGATTCACCTTAATTTATATTGTTTTTTTTCACTTAGTGCATTTGTATAAAAAACAAAGGAATGAAAGAGGATGATTCTTGAATCACATTTTATTTTGTTTTTTTATTTATTTTTTTGTTTTATGTAAAAATTAATAACAAGCTCATAAATAAATAACATATAATAGCTTACAAGTATAACATATAATATTTAATTTATAATAATAATAATAATATAAATTATTATAGTTATTAATAATAAAAAATATTATAGTTAATAATAATAATATGGATCCACATTATAGTAGGCATATTAGTAATAATGTAACTCATAAATAACATATAATAATAAAATCGGTATATTATAATTCATGATAATATTTAATAGTAATATTATAAATTAATATAATAGTAACTGATAACTAGAATGTTGATGATGATGGTTATTAATGTCCATTGAGACAAACTTTGGTTTATTAGACCCTAAGAAAAGGAAATAAGTACTTGGTTAAATCTTTACAATTTTATTTCTATATCCAGAAAGCTTTAAGAGAAGCATTCCTACGTCACCATAGTTTTGATGAGTTAAAATGTAAGGAATGCTAGTATTGTAACAAATAATTTGAAATTGTGATTTAATGTAGATGTACACATGACATTAAGAGAAAGTGGTTTTAATATTTATCCCTCCTAGTGTCACAAAGATGACAAATTCTTCCATCCCACGATGTTTTATGAAATATCCAATGCCAAGTTTTACTAGTATGGAGCTCAATAGAGTTATTATTTTAGCAATGATGGTTTTTTTCTTTATGCTAAGTAAAATAGAGAGATACTTTTAATAATCTAGATTATGGTTTTTCACTTCCTTATAACATCTTAAGTTTCTCTTATCCTCTAATTCTTTATTGCATTACAATTTGTATTGAAATTTAGATGTAAGGCTATTTTTAATACTATAATTATTTTGCAAAGTGACCTATTCATTGATTCCCGAATAATTTAACCAAACCTCGTCATCTTTATGCCTAGCGTTCTTGAGTCGCAAGTGTTTTTTACTATAGTTTGAACAAATATTAGGAAGCCTCCTTTCCTCCATGTTGATTATCGTGTTCTTAATGACAACAACTTTTGTCCTGATGAAGAGCCACAGTAGTAGCTAGGATCGAAATGTTGACAAACTCTATGGAATCAATCATAGAGAAACCTTTGGATTCTATTTCCAATATCTTGTTCTTGTACATAAGGTACCTACTCATACCATGCTCTCAATAAGGGGAAGACTCACTTTTATGAGGAGGATATGATGCAATATATTACCTTTAATTTTAGTATTAAAGGTTATAAAACACTTTTGGATTTTCTCTATCTTTGTCCATTATTCTCTAGAGATGTTGTAACCCCAAACTTCATATCCATATAAGATAGAAAGAGTTATGGTATTTGTAAAGAGGAGTTTCTTCTTATCCCATAGCCAAAGGTCCACTGATTTACAATTGTTTTCATGTCCATGTCAATCCTATAGTTCTAGTTGAAATTATGACGACAATTGATTTTGAGATATTTGTATGAAGTCACTTCCTCCAAGATACCATTGTCATAAATAAACAAAATTAGCATAAGCGATACCCATAATAGAGAAAAATTCCTTGATATTTTTTAGTATTTTTTGAGTTGCAGGGACTCCCCACCATAAGAATAATATCATCAACATAAACAAAAGGGATCATGACTATACTAGCTAGAGTCCTTATGACACAACTTGCTTCTTCCAAACAACACTCTAAATTGTCAATGTATATGGTAAAAATGGTAGGGGACATGGGACAATCTTGCTTAAGTCCTATATTACAATTAATTATTTTGACTGGCTCTTAGTGTTCCTAAACTTGGCAGTAGCAAACAACCTTATCACAACAACTTTGAGCTTGAGGGAACTTTTATTTCTTATCATGTATTCCAAAGGTTAGTTATGGGCATTGTATCAAATGGTTTTCTAAAGTAAACAGAGAACCATAAGTGACACTCGTCCACAATGACACTTAATGTAACAAGGCAGTCCACATTTGAATGATAACTGCTATATCTGACTCAGACTTTAGCTCTTTTCCCTAGTGTTCCTACCACACACATATCTTGTTTTCCAAAATAATTCCATAGAACATGGATAAAAGGGGGATAATCATAATGGTGGAGGTTGTTTTTATCCTTTATTTTGAAAATATGAACAATGAGACTTTGAATCAATGGATCCTATGGAAACCCCATTTGACCTCTAAATTCAAGAGCCTGTGGATGTGATGGATGGGGATATACCCTATAGTTTTTAGGATTTCTTCTTGGTATACTTTGATGTCCTTAACTGTTTATTTTTTTATTATATAACTCCAAGCTCTATGTATTTTACAAAAAAAAAACTTCTTCTTATATAGAAAGGGTTTGAATGTTGTTTATGACATCAAAGGATTTGCACATATTCTTATGCTAGGAATTTTAGTCCCTCAAGGGAACCATATTTTTCATTTAGTTTTATGAGTTAGAATTTTCCTCTACAATATCTTAGGATCTATCTTTGAGAGGTCCATAAGTGTCTCTTACTTTCTATTCATATTGCACATTTTTTCCTATTTATCTTATCGAATTTAAGGACTCGTTAGAAGCATACCTAGTGGATAATCTAGAAATATTACACTCTTTATTATACCAAGGTTTAGTCATTCTAATTTCCTTTTCAAACAATAGAGAACTTGTTAATATAAGATGAGAAGGTTGTTTATGATAGATGTCTTCTATAGTGTCCTTATATTGTCCTTATTTGGTAGGATAATTAAATTCGTTATTTAAATTCTTTAAAACTTATAAATTACCTTATTTTTGTTGAAGATCAAGTGCTTTTGGTTATCAAAATTCTCTTCTATGGGGATTTTGTGCATTACAAAATTTATAGTTAGGGTTGAAGGTTTGTTATCAAAGTTGAGATCATGGTTGCTTAAGATGCCAAAATTTACTATTTGGTATTGTAGGGATGTCAAATATCACATATTATGTGACACTATTTCAAAGGCCATGAATATAAGTTATACGGTTGGATTTGACCACCTCATTAGACTATTGCAAATTATTAGATATTGAGAAACGTAGAAGATGATTAACTCAATACTGAACATATTCTTAACCAAGTCTTCATATTTTCTTTTGTATCTCTAGATAAAACAAGGTCCTCATCTAGAAATATAGGATTAGGGAGGGAATCCTTGCTTAACATAATATATTGGTTAGTTTATGTTCTAGGATTAAGGTATCTTAGTAAGAAGACATAGACTCCATTCATCAAACTCTAAATATCCTAAACTAAGCCATAGTAAGGGAAAATTTTATCTAATTTTGTTCTTCTAAAAGGTATAATTAATAGGCCAAAAATAACATATTTTATATCAATATTATTAGCATTAATGTATGAAATATCCATCCACTTGTATTGATTGATAGGTTATTTCTTGTGAAGATTAATATGAGGAAACATTTTTGTCTTTATGTAGTAAGGTATGCTTCTAATTTCTCTATGGTAGGATCTCTTGTTCCATATCGATTACAAGATAAATCCTTCTACAGTAGGGGCCTTAGATTCTTCATGGTCTCAAGTTTCAATAAGAAATATAATATTAATTTCACTTGGGATCGAGCTTAACAGGGGCAATTTGCTCCATGGAAAGTCACGAGAAATCTAAAAAGGAATATAAAGTGTCCCAAATTCTTATTTATTATTATATTTTTGGTATATATACCTAATAATAACTTTTCTATTCCTAATTATTGCACATTTTTATTCCTTTCCAACTTCTTTTACCTTTTGAACTTCCTTCCTTAACTCAACTTGATCTTCTAGAATGAGTTATTCATTTATAAATATTCCCTTATGGACTAAGAGTTTTTGTGAGTATGCCATATTTAGGTTCATTAGAGTTTACCTTAACATGAATTACCCAAATTTATGCTCAATTATTTTTCCCACCCTCTTTTCTTCTACGAGACAAGTTGTTTTAATTTGTAATTTATTTTGTAGTTCCTCCTTGATTATTGCTAGCATGTCCTCTTCTTTCTCCTCTTTCAAAAATAAAATTATGTGGTTCAAGGCTCTTTTGTGATTCCCATGGTATAACTCAATAATATTATTAATTTTCTCTTTAATGGGTTTGATATCAAATTTACTCTCCAAACTATTTAGGGCCAAATTGTTATTTTTTCTTTTATTCTAGCACTTTAATCTTTGTTTTTGACCTCTTCTTCTTAGGTTGATTGTTTCTTTTCTTTTCTTTGATTTTTCATTTCTTGTAATTTAATCTCTATTTTTTGCAACTTATTCTCTAACCCTATTATTTTTTTATCTTCAAAGGATGCAATCTAATTATCAATTATTACCTTTAACCGTGTTTGAAGTTTAATTTCTCTTTCTTCTCTACATTTCTCTAATGATTCAATATATTCACAAAGATTGTCTAGGGTTACTTTGCTAGGTATTCCCTTGAGAGGTTTTAGTAAATGTGGTGAATCGTCCATATTGGAATACATAAAAAGAGAGAAAATAAATTACAACCAAGGTTGGGAGAATGGACTTGTTTACATAATTAGATCAAGATAGGTGATTAATGTTTCACTCAATGAAAATGTTCTGTGAAAATGCCTATATTTTCTATGAATAACTAGTGAAATTACTAAAGTGAAAATTCCTTCGTCAAATTCATTAAAATAACATATATCATGGTCAATTTTACTTATAATAGTTTTTAACTTAGTTTTTTGCTTAAAAATCCCAAGGAATAGTAGGGAAGGAGGGAGGGGAGGCCTTGATTCCTTTGTTTTTTTACTATTTTTTAATTATTGTGTAAAAACCTAATATCCAACCCATAATAACATTTTTTTCCTCAGAAAAAAAGTGTAGTTCATTTTAATAAACAAACTACCTTGTACATAGGCCAAAAATCCTTTCTTCCATATAGAGCTATCATAATAGAAAAATAAAATTAATTGTATGTCTTGATCACCAAATCTAAAAGGTATACTATATACATTTATTAAAGCAAAATAGATGTCCAAAACCCATATCTCAAATGGAGCATATAGTCCTCATAAGTACCATCATTTTTTCATCATTAAAAGAAATTGTGACCAAAGGTTCATATCCTCTAGAACCTCCTTTGTCATTACCCCGTATGTGGATCGACCAAGATCATATTTTTTCAAGGTATCATTATCCATCTCCCATTGATGCCACCCACTTCTACCTATATACTAGACTTTGACAATTGATCTGCCAAAAGATTCGTTTCTTTATATATATGCTCAACTTTTATATCACGAAAGAGGCCAACCTATATAAGTATATATTCATATATGGGAATAAGAATAATGTTTCTAGGATGTATCCTCAATCTCTTCCAATCTATATCTAATTTGGAGTCTCTAAATACTTGTAATTTATGAACACCCTTCAAATTTTCCAAACCCAAAATCAACTTTAGAGCCATGAACTATGCTCTATTGTTAGTATTATCCCACATACCAACAAAGAAATTCATCCATTGAGTATCAGATAAATAAATTATGCCTCTTATGCCCCCTCCCACCCCGAGATAGATTACCTTGATATGCCCCATCAAAGCATAACCAACAGTCTATTCTATCAATTATTTCCTCCACTATCCTCCTTTCTTTATGTTTATCTTAATCCCATGGGAAGTGACTAAGGATAACAAGAATTTTTGAAGCATATAATGTAGGGATATAAGTAGATCCTCAAATATGGATTTAGTTATGGAGAGTCAAACCCCCTGTATGAATATGATAGGTAAATCCATATGGTCCTTGAAAGCCACATTATTTATCCAAGTCTCTTTAACTCGTTCAAGATCATGCCCTGTCCAAATAAACTGAATATCATAGACATGGGAATCGAAGTCCTATATATTCCTAATATAAGAACAAAAAACAAAAACACAATCAATATTCTCATCACTGTCTTTACAAAGAAGTCATATTCCAAGGACACACCCAAATTTTTAAGCATGATATCCCAAACAAGGACCTTTTTTGAAAGGACCAGGCATATGAAAATATTTAATTTTAATGGGCACTTAAACTTATAAATAAAGTTGAACCACCAATTTTAATGGGCACTTAATTTTAATGGATTTCTAGTAACTCTTCTTATTATCTGATAACTTGGTAGGTAATATAGCCCCGGTGGGTAGCTTTGTTGGTTGGATTATGAGTCCAAACATCATTGATATTGAGGTTGGAGGTTCAATTCTCATGAATCAAACTCTCTGGGTCCTTTTGAGTTAGGCTCCCAAAATTGGATCCGATAAGGCAAGGCCCCTTCGATGCCCCCCCTATAATTTTTACTGTGGATGTAGTGAGCCTTGGACACAATTTCTGAGGCTTCGAATCACACAAAAATAACTTGGTATCTAATCTCAGGAAATTTTTATCCCCGTGTAGCATTTCTAAACCAAATCAAAACATCATCCCGATCCACCAATATAACATGACTATCATGAAGAGAATTTATGTACCTTTTCTATATATCTTTATCCTCCTCATCCTCAAACCCCCGATATTTTTCTTTAATATAATATTGTCTCATAAACATGGATTTGACAAGATCCCCAACTTGCTCCAAGTGAATAAAACCTTGATCCCCCAAATTTTCTACCAAGGTTAAAGGAATCCTATGAGCCCCACCACATCCTATTCATCGGTCCTATCCCAATATTATATTCCTACCATTTCTAACACTCCATTTTAACCAACCCCTATGAATTCAAAAAGATAAAAATCAGAGCTTTCCACATAATAGATACATTCCTAAAGGATTTCTCACTGCTTCTAAACCATTCCTCATTAGATAAGGGAGATATGTATTTTTTATGGACAACATTTAGCCCTATTCCCTCTCCTTTCAAAATTCTCCAAACCCCTTTTGCTGCTAAAGCATTTGCAAAACAATGAGGCTTATTTAGGCCCCACCCCCCCATATCCTTTGGAAAAGCAATCTTGTTCCAGGAAACCCAATGAAAAGAAGTACCCACTTGACCTCCCTTCCATAGAAAATTATAGTTCAACTTCCTAATTTGATCCAATATACCAGTAGGTACATAATCCAAAGAAACAAGTACATCGGGATGGACTCTAAAACAATTTTCACCAGAATCAGTCACCCCTCCCTAAATAGCCATCTGTTGCACCATAATAATAGTATTTTCATGATCTTACCAATAATCCAATACCACTCCCTTCTTTGATGAGCATTTGACTTTAGAACAAATCCTGGGTACTTAAGACCACTATGAATATCAATCTCGCGGAAGAAAATCTGTGTGCAGATGCAATCAATGGATTCTAGATCCATGTTCATGAAAGATACATAATATTTCATCTCATTAAAAATCATACCCATGGAATCAACAAAAAGAGTCAGAAAAGGCCATGCAGATTGATAATTTCTCTCTTGGACCCATCGGAAAAAATCAATTTTTATCATCAACAAATAACCAATGAGTTACACTAACTGGACCACCAATAAGAATTCCTCTGAAAGATCCAATTTTCTTGAATTGAAGAAAAATTATACTTAGACCCTTCACCACTAAAATAAACAAGATAGGATCCAGAGGGAATCCTTGATGACGTCTCCTACCTGGTTTGAAGAAAGGAGAATCAAACCCATTAACCATAACAACAAAAGAAACAAATTGTTGGACCCATTGGAAAAGGCCATGCATATTGATAATTTCTCTCTTGGACCCATTGGAAAAAATCAATTTTTATCATCAACAAATAACCAATGAGTTACACTAACTGGACCACCAATAAGAATTCCTCTGAAAGATCCAATTTTCTTGAATTGAAGAAAAATTATACTTAGACCCTTCACCACTAAAATAAACAAGATAGGATCCAGAGGGAATCCTTGATGACGGCTCCTACCTGGTTTGAAGAAAGGAGAATCAAACCCATTAACCATAACAACAAAAGAAACAAATTGTACATAGGAAAGAATGCAATTAACTATATGAAGATGGAATCCATATTGGAGAAACACTAGACTCAAATAAATTCAGTTGACCCTATCATAATTCTTTGATAGATCAACCCTGGTAGTCATAGATGACAATTTCTTCACTTTGACAGTATGTAAGACTTCTTGAGCAATGCCAATAGTATCATGGATCTCTCTTCCATCTAGGAAAGAAAATTATTTATGAGAAATAGAGCTAGAAAGAATACCCCTAATACTTTTGGAAATAACTTTTTCTATGAACTTGTAAATATAGTTACACAAAGAGATAGGTATATAATCCTTCATATTACTAACCCTTCCATATTTAGGTATGAGGCATATAAAAGTAGTATTTAAATTTTCCAGAAATCTTCCATTCATCCTTGATTCAATTGCTCTGAGGAGATGTTGGTTAAAAAGCTCCATAAAACTTTAGAAGAATTATGTAAGTTATCCATTTGGCCCAAGATTCTAGACTTCTGTCCTTCTACATCAAATGAACAACATCATTCAACTTCTCAAGGGTGACCTCATCCATAAGGTCAGAATTATTGCTCCTTGTATAAATATGAAGGGTATAGAGCCACTACTCTCATCATATGTGCCATAGATTCTCTTTCATCTTCCTAGAAGAGTCTGTTAAAATGATTAACACCAACCTCAAATAGATTCTTGAAACCAATCACCTAAACTCGTGTATCATCCTCTAGATTCCATAGTGAGTTAACATTCTTTCTATGATTGACATAATTATTATCATCCCCTTGATTCAACTAGATATCCCTACTTTTTAAACTCCAGGTAGCCTCATTTTCTTCCAGGATCTCCCTTACTTTTGTTTCTAATTACACTATATCCCATTTATGTTCTAGATATATGCATCATTCCAAATTGGTTGAGCAAAAAAATTCTAGTATATTCTCTATATTACTTAAATTATCCCGTTGAGCCTTTTGCTTCTCCATAGCCCAAGTTATTGTTTATGATTTTATGTTCTTAAGATTTTGCGAAAATTGAATCCTAACTAATTCACTTTTTTTCCATCGAAAGAAATCCACCTATATTTTACCATTTGTTTGTACCCCTCATCCTCAAGCCAAATAAAGTTGAAATGAAAAGAACCGAGGAGCCTTTCTAGTCCCATTTTCACTTCCAACATGATAAGGAAATGATTATATTCCACTCCCATACCAACCCACTTATTTAAAATGGCTTCCATACGAAGAATTTCCTCATTAATTAAGAATATTTCGATCCTTTTAGCAATTCTTCATGTCCATACCTCATATTCCTCTAGGTTGGCCTTATCCTAGTTGGAAAGATGTCAAATACAGAGTTTTCTTCTAATATCCTAGAAAAGTAGTCAAAAAGAGAATCCCCATGAGCAATATTTCCTCAAATATTTGAATCTCCCATATAAAAATTAGCATCCCCACCAAGGATCACCCAATACATGGAAAGCAAGTCGGAGTGAAAAAGCTTTTCCCAATAGGAAACTCTTTGTTGAATGGTCCATAAATATTAACAAAAGTAAAATATTGTCCAAACTCCTTTGAAAATAAAGTGGTCTAGTGATCTACATGGGTATAGGTGTGGCATCCACTTATCCGACTGGCTCAAAACAATTTTTCATTTTGGTGATTTTTCTTGTAATTTTCTATGATTTTCGTGTCCCAATCTTCTAGGGTTGTTTAGAGGCCCTAAACAATGTTTTTTGGTGATTATAGAGGCCAAAGGGTTTCTAATGACATGCATTGTTACCCAATAGAAAGATGTAAATCTTGGATAGACATTTCCAATAGGCTGTAAAGTGACCAAAATAAAGATTGTATGCAAAATTTATGACCCTGAGAAGTTGAGTGTTCAACTAACCACCTTGGGGCCACAAAATTTATGATGATTCATATACTAGGGTTAGTTTTAGGGTTTTTGTCTCTCTAAGTATTTATGATAAAAGGAGCTTCATCCTCCTTTTGTATTCAACTTGTCACGAGTGAGCATAGCCACCTGATATCTTCTCAGAGATACAACTACCACCATTCTAGTTGCTTTTGTTTTACAATTTTTTATGTTTCATTCATTTAATAGAATCAAACTTTACTATGTCATTGTGTTTTTTGCCATATATTTGTGTATGTGAATATATATATGCTCTTTCATTTTGTTCTCACTTAATCTAGATCATGCCTAGACTTGTTACAACAACTATTAGTACAGTGAAAGGACCTCGTTTTCCATCTAGTAATTAGTCCTCTAGATATTTCTTGAGCATATAAACAAACAAAGTACCACCCAAGCAATACTAATTTAAGGTCATCCATGATAACATCTCCACATGTTATTGTTTCTTGTATTAAAATCACCAGAAGATGTTGAGATTCCATAATTCTTTTTAGTGATAGCTTCTTTGAGGGGGGCCACATCCTTATGCAATTTAAGGTCATCAAAATCATGGAGAGATGATGGGGAACTGTTAGAATAATCAAACCCATAGTATTACCCACTTATACATTAATTCATTTATTTTTGTCTTATTTTCCTAGTCCATGAGTCCCACCATGTGCAAGTTGCTAACTGCCTATCCATAGAGGTCAAACTTGCCATATTTGACTCATGTAGCGCTTGGGAAAGACTTAGGAATCAAATCTGCTTTATTCCTGGCCTCCTAGGTGCCCTTCTGCTTTTTC
>LPNX010511422.1:20815-32459 GCA_001517045.1 Pseudotsuga menziesii | reverse complement strand
AGCACAGATAGGAAGTCCACTTCAGGTTATGTGTTCATGCTTGCAGAAGGGCCAATCAGCTGGTCAAGCAAGAAACAGAGTGCCATTGCACTCTCATCTAGAGAAGCTAAATACAGAGGAGTTGTCAATGCAGCAACTCAGTGTTTGTGGTTGCAGGGTTTACTTGGAGAGTGTGGTTTCGAACTTGAGTACTCAACTACCATATACTGTGATAACCAGAGTACCATTCAAATCTGCAAAGATCCAGTTCAGAAGCAGAGAACCAGACACATTGAGATTCACATGCACTACATCAGAGAGCTTGTGCATGATGGCACCATTCACCTACTCTTCTGTTCATCTTCAGAACAAGTAGCTGATATCTTCACCAAAGCATTTTGTGAGAAGACCTTCAGCAATCTCAAATCACTGTTGGGGATCGCTGATCATGCTGTCAAAACATGAGTGGAGACAAGATTCTACAATTTTGTTTTACAGTCCATGTTTAAGGGAGGATTTTCCCAAGTTGGTTTTGCCTCTTTCCTTGGTTCATATGGACTTGCAGTATGTAAAAGGGTGACTAAGCCTTGTTGCTAGGCCCTATATTTTGATTTATTACTCATAAAGTCAGGCTTAAGGGGGGGTGTTAGAATAATCAAACCCATAGTATTGCCCACTTAGACATTAATTCATTTATTTTTGTCTTATTTGCCTAGTCCATGAGTCCCACCATGTGCAAGTTGCTAACTGCCTATCCATAGAGGTCAAACTTGCCATATTTGACTCATGTAGCGCTTGGGAAAGCCTTAGGAATCAAATATGCTTTATTCCTGGCCTCCTAGGTGCCTTCTGCTTTTTCTGCTTTATTGACTGCTTTTTCAGTGTTTTAAGGCACATAGGAAAGCAAGACTAGGTGAGGTGAACTTGTTTTCTTGCCCTTTCATCCTCCACTCTTTTCTCCATGCAAAAGAATGTATGAGCTGCCATTCCACCACTCATTAGCTTTCCCATGCGCCCTTGCCAATTCGTGAGCCTCATGACAGATTTGGGATCAACTTTTTACACCTATGGGGGATTTGCCTATTTTGGATAAGCCTGCTTTATGCTAGTTTTGGATGCCTCCTTATGCATTCGATCTCTTGATGTATTCTATATATTCAGCAACCTATGTTATTACAGGGTTGGCTATTGTACACTGAGTTAATATAATTTTGTGTTACAGCTCCATTTTCAGTCTCCATTGTTGACAATTTTGCATGATCAATTGTAATTTGTTGTGAGTGAAATTAATCTATTGCTGGTCAGAATTTCTACAGGAACATAATTTATTTCTCTAATATACCCTTTTAGGGTTTTTTGGCTCTCATCCCCAATATCCAAATTAGCTTGATCCCAAGCTAAAATCTAGGGTTGATCTCCTCCCCCCTTAATCTGAGAGAGGCATTCTTTGAGACCTAGTAAATACCCCCTTGAAAGTGATTCTCCTGCATGGGTTTAGAAAATATATGAGGTTTGAAATGGTATTTCGACCCGCCACTCGTCGTAAATATTTTTCCTGAAACCCATCCTTTTGATCTACAATCATAAGACACATCTAAATCACTAGACTCACATAGGGAAACCGAGTTGGCCAAGACTAGAGGGGGACAAAACTCCAAGGATTTCAAGAGAATTGAATACAAATAAATACCCCCCATACTAATTTAAACTAGTATCATTGGGTCTATGAACAAACTAGAACGACACAGCCACTATGTTCTCAGATACACAAATAACCTACGAAGGAGATATAAGGCCCTTCTATGCAAACAGAGGGTTGTTCCAACCACTAGAAAAGAGAGCAGGATTTGACCCACTTATGTGTGAGGGAGAGTGCAATTCCAACCTCATGTGATATTATTATATTAATATTTATAACAGTAGTTAATAGTAATATTACAAATTACCACAATAATAACTAATAATTATAATTTGTAAAAACATATAACATACTAAATTTTAAATATAATAGTTTTTTACTCTTTTTTTAAAGCAGAAAACAAGCTAAGGAATGGGGTCGTCTCCCAATTTCTTTGGTTTGTTTACTGACATATAGTAAATAATTCATTATAATATAAAATAATATTATTTATATTAACAATAATACAAATTATAATAGTTATTATTAATTCAAATTCAAATTAAGATATTGGTAATAATAGATGCCATAAATAACATATAAAATAATATTAGTATATTACAATTTATAATAATAGCTCATGGTAATATTACAAATAGAGATATCAGTAACTAATAGGTATAATACTTAATAGCATATAAGATGGTAAATTTTACATCTAATACTTTTTGAACGTAAAAAAATGAATACATGTATGTAGGTAAGATTTTGAATTTTGATTTTTTTTGAGGTAATTATTGTTATGTATTTTTTTTATTATTATTTTTATTTAATATTGATTTTTTTATTTCTATTTTATTAATGTTTTGATATGTTTATTTATTTTTAATTGTCGCATTGATTGCTAAATTAAAGGAGAATATTGACAGGTTTGTTTATAAAATTTTTACAAATAAATGTACTTTTCATTCAAGGGATTACATAGAATATGAAGAGGTTGTTTAGATAACAAATAGTTGCAAAAGGAGAATCTATTGAAATGTATAAATTTAGAAGGATTCTAATATTTTAGATATTAGGCTTTTATGTAGATTTAGATGGCACACTTATTCATCTACATATTCTTCCAATAATTCATATGGAGATAATGTAGATTTTGATGGTGTGTTAGAATCCATGATTTAGTTTCGATAATTGTAATCGTAACTATAAAGGAGTGTTTGGATATATATATATGGGGGAGAAACCTTCGGGAAGGACTAACGCATAGATGATATCTTTCCTCTGGGCTTGAGGTTAGGGTTAACAATTTTTTCCTTCTCCCGCGTGACATCAAGGACCTGTCTTTTCTTCTTTTTACTTCACTCTTTCTGTGTCTTCCATCAAGTTGAGAGAGAAAGAATGTATGAAGAATCTGTGGATTATGAAAATAGCCCTGCAATTGTTCTAGTCTTCTGTGAGGATACTGAGGTATAGTGTAGGTACATGGAGCCTTAAATGAAGAGGCAAATGGATCTTGTCATCATGATCAAAGAGAAACAAAGCCCTGGAACATAAGGAAAAGTCACTCATATCAATAATGCAGCAGCGCAATATAATGATGAGAACATCTAGCCTAGAGCTAGAATAGGATGGGAAAACAGTGTGAGAATCAAGAAGGATAATCCTTCTCTCTCATTAGGCAAAGACATAGGAATTCAGGAAACTTCATCCTACCTCGAAAAATCTTTGGTCGGTCGGTTATATGGAAAATTCACTAGCAAAGAAGATTTTATAAACTTGATGGAGAAAAACTGGAAACCCCATATAGGTTATATGGATGAGTTCCATTTACAATCGCGAGGATGGATTATTTTTAAAGTAGGATCCAAAAGAGGCAGAATTAAGTTGTTGGAGTGAAATTGGTAGTGGGGACCTTCAGGCTTGATATTTGAGAAATGGAATGGGAACTTTTACGCAAACATAGAACCCCACAACTCTCAACAGGTATGGGTGATCCTCCCCAGATTGCCTCTTTTTTTTTGGTAATATCCAATTTTGGAGGAAATTGGTAACAAACTCGGGAAGTTCATAAAACTGGAGGATGAGTGGGATTCCAAGATAGACAAGCGAAATGATAAACTTCTAGTAGAACTAGACTTGAGAGACGATCTCTATGAGGAAATCAAGCTAGTTATGCATGGAAGCTACTAGACACAAAGGATGCACTATTGGAAAATATTGGTCCATTATTTTGCATGCAAACGGGTAGTCCATCTTTGGAAGAATTTTCCAAAGGATGTAAAAGGATTTAAGAGCCACAAGAAGGTTGGATAAGAAAGGATCAATCTACTAAAAGACTAAAAGAAGACACGATCCCACACCAAATGTTCAGAGAAACTGAGATCCCAAAGGTGATGGGAGTGATGCATACATAGATGAGTCCAAAGATGAAAAAAATTGGTAGCATGGAGGAAACTGCATAGGACGTTGAAAAAAGTGAGTTCAAGGAAGATGAAAACTAAGCACTTCCCAATAATAAGTATTGTAGCCCCCTTGTCATTAATCCTACTCTCATTTCTTTCAAAAACTTCCACCTTGTGGAGGAGAACAAAAAATATATCTCTTCATATTTTGTGAGGTCCTCTTGTCATTTAGTTTCTTCGACAAAGTCTAATTCAACCTCCCATATAATCCCTACACAGTCATCCCTAGCAAAAGCCATAAAATTCCAAGGTAGGAAACTTGGATTTCCCTCTGTACCCAAAAAAGAGTATGATTTAATATCCCATATATATTACTTCACATCAGGAGGAGAATCCTCAATAGGAGGCCTCTCCCTAACCCCTCCCCCAAAGACCACTCAAGGGAAAAAATCCTTTCTTGCGAAAGCAAAAGAACAAGCAACCTTGGAAATAAAACATGGTAAACAAGCTACTATCAAACGGGTCCTTAGAGTAGAGACCACTCAAGGGAAGGTCTCCAAATATTTTTTTTTCCTTCAAAGTTAGGGGTCTAAGGGGAATACCCAAGATAATTTCTCTCAAAAGGATGGTAAGCTTATTACATCCTTTAATTTTAAGGATTTAAGAAACTATGATAGATGAATTAAAGGCTTAAGAAGTTTGAAGACTATGGCTAAAGGATTGGTCCTTTGAAACCATCAACTGAAAAGGGCATTCAAGAGGCTTGATTACAACATGGAGCCCATATATGAGTAAAATTTAGTTTAGCTTTAATGAATATACAATAAAAAAAACACTGGGATAAAAATAAACGAGCCTAATATACTCTATTTTTAATGTCTATGGACCTTTTTTAGACAGAAGGAGGTTTAGGATTTTTTTTTCGAGGATGTCATAGGAGTTTATGAAAATATAAATATAAGGGGGGGGGATCAATCTCACCCTACCGGAAAGAGAGTACTGGGGAACTCATGCGAGAGTAGGTTGTTTAGGAAATTACTTTGCTACCAAATTTTAAGCAAACCATCTAATAGATGTTCAACCTATGAAGATAGAACCAACTCGGTGAAACAAAAGGAGCAGCGAGTTTGGGATATCCAACAAACTAGATCGATTCCTAATTTTTGAACATTTTACAAATGAACCCTTATCATTACACTCGTGGGTGGAATACAAAGGAATCTATAGCCATATGCCAATAATAATTTTGGTGGTAAATACGAAGCCAAAACCTCTTGCTCCCTTCAAATTTAATCCAACATGGCTAGAATATGAGGACTACAAAAAACTAGTATAGGCAAACTGGGATTCTCTCTAGGTATGCTCATCAAGGTCTTACATGCAACAATTTATGGACAATCTTGTACAGATAAAAAAGGTAACAAAGGAATGGGACAAAGCCTGCAACAAAAATATTCAGGGATAGTTCAAGGTTTTCAAGAAGAAGATTGTAGACATGTATGCCCAAAATAGTTCATGAATATTCTCTTCAGAAAAGCTTGAAACTTTAAAAAGTGAGGAAACCAAAATATGCATTCTTCTCGATAAAGAAGAAAAACTATGGAGGATAAAAAGCAGGGCTCTCTAGATAGCAGAAGTTGACAACAATACAATTTGTTTTCATAATGTTTCCTCCCATGGGTGAATTATAAATACAATCACATAAATGAAAACCCTCAGGGTAATTTGCTCACCTCCTTCAAATATTAGGCAGACGCAGGAGTGGCTCATTTTCACTCTCTATTTACAGAATCGGAGGGATATCCTATCCAAGATATTTTTCAGGCGTTAAGGATTTTTCCCATATTAATATATGATGAAATAAATGAAGGATTAAATAAGGAGATAACAGAGAATGAAGTATCTAATGTCCTACATTCCTTTCAAAAAGGGAAAATCCTAGGGCTAGACAGGTTCATAGTAGAATTTTTTCTTGGGTGTTATGAACTAATCAAGGAATATTTGGCAAAATTTGTTCAAGAGTATCAGAGGTCTACTAAGGTTTTAGGATCTCTAAAATCCACTTTTTTGGATTTGATTAAAAAACACAGAAGGCCACTTCCTTTAATGACTTCAAACCAATAGCTTGTTGTAATGTGATTTACAAATTGATAGCAAAATTATAGCTCATAGATTAAAGCTAATATTGAGAAAAATTATATCATAAGAACACTTTAGCTTCCTCTTCAAGAGACAAATCCATGATGCTATATCCTTAGCACAAGAATCTATCCACTCAAACTCAAGGAACAAATTAAGTGCCTTCTCTCTAAAGATGGATCTATCCAAGGCCTATGATCGTGTGATTTATAATTTTATGCGGTTGTTAATGATACATATTGGTCTCTCGATGGGAATGGTAAACAAGATAATGGGATTTGTACAATTAGCCTCCTTTGTAGTAATAATCAATGGCTCTCCATCATCCTTTTTTTCCCCTCACGGGGACTAAGACAAGGATGCCCATTATCTCCGTTAATCTTCTTGCTCATGTTGGAGTCATTTACCCAACATGCACACGTATTTGGTCAATGTTAGCCTATTTACCCACTATCCTAAGTTTAATTGATTTACTTGGAATCATATGAGAACACTATGACATCAGCATGAGCACACCCATTCCCTCCTTTAATCAAGGAGGCCAATTAAGCCTTCTCCTTCATTCGAGAATGCTAACAAGGCTTCCTCCTTCAAACAAGGAGCAATTCTGGGGTGATCTGAGTGTCATAAATGCACCTAATTGCTAACTGATTGTTGTTTCACCTAAAAATTAGTTAAGCTGAGTTATGAAGATGCCTCCATTCATTATTTGATTATTTTTTGTCATTATTTATGAACTGGAGCTAACACTGGCGCCTACAACCACTTTTGATGACATGTGTCACTTCAGTTAACTCCATCGGAGCTACTTGGAGTTATGGATGTGCTACCTCCTTCAGTTGGACATGCATTTACATGTGATGAGTCACTTTCAGTTAGACTAAATCATCTATTGCACTCCGATTCAATTAAGACTTGGTGTGAGAGTCAGTTATTTATTAGCTCAGTGGTTAACTAAGTGTGCCGATTGTGGCTGACATTCAGTTAAGCTACACCCATTCATTCAATTCTAATGACCTCCTTGGGAATTCGAATTGTCTTGGAATTCATGCACTCTGCATGACCATTGCATTGTAATATCATTACTTTATTGATTATACAGAGCTACAACATTCTATTTGTAGCACCATTATGCAATTTTCATGATTAATTGTCTGAAATCTCTTATGAGACTGTGTTTTAGTCCCTAGATTAATGTGACAGATTAATATGGTATCAGAGCTCACAGCGGGACGAAGCTCATTCTCTTCAAAAACATGGTTTTTGATGGATCTTGCATGAAAAATTGAGGAAAAGCTCAAATTCCAGCATTGCACCAAAAGCCGAAGGTTTACCACTTAATACCCTAAGTGAAGGAATTGTTGATCAAGCTTGCTTGATCAATTATGCTGGGTGTCATGAAAACCTAAAATGTGTAGGATGTTCGAACTTACGGTGACTTTATTGTTTTGATTTGCAGGTTTTACAGGCTCACTGCATTCGCTACAACAATTTGATATGACTTCTTCCGTAGATCTTTTGACTCCGTTCAATTTCCATCAATGGAAAGGAGACATGGAGATCCAGGTACATGCCATAGGACTCTATCGGTTCACTATGGACACGGAAGAAGAGCCTACTCATGTTATAGACAAGGCTATATTTTTGAATAAGAAATATTAAGCATTCGGTTTCTTGTGTCTCTCTATCTCCAAGGATCTTCTATTCCACCTCTCAGGATTGAAGACTCCGAAAGAGATTTGGGACCAACTTGCCTCCGTGTATGGAAAACAGGATGACTTGAGGGTTTATCAACTTGAAAACGAGTTGATGTCTCTTCAACCTAGAAATTTTGAGACCCTTAATGATTTTTTCACAAAATTCAAGCATATAGTCCTTCTATTGAAGCAGTGTGAGGTGAAGAAGGAGGATGATCAGCTCATCCTCACCATTCTCTCAAAACTTGGAGCTGACTGTTCATTTTTTTGTTTCTACATTCTATGCGGGGAATCTCACAACCCTTGGATGGAAGATGCCTTCATTGAGTCCCTAACAAGCGAGCATGATAAGCTTGTCTAGATGGGGATCATCATATTCTCCTGTGATCAAGCCCTCTTTGCTTCGGGACCCAAGGATCAGAAAGGGAAAGGTAAGCAGTAGAAGAACCCCAAAACCAAATTCGAAGCTCCTAAGCCTAAATTTCAAAACCAACAGCAAGAAGAGCCTTCTGTCTCGAAGAAGAACAAAAACAAAGGTCACCATGGGAAGGAAAAATTCAAGTGTTCATACTGTGGGAAGGGCTTCCACCCTGAACATGCCTGCATGAAAAAGAAGCTTGATGAAGCTACTTCTCTCTTTGATAGAAATAACATAAATCTTCTGAAAAGATTTCGAAGGAAAGAAAATCAAGATTGGGAATACCAGCATGAAAGAGGTCATGCTCTCATGGCAAGCACTTCAAAGTCCAAGGCTCTACTCATATATTCTGGAGCTTCGAACCAGATGATGGCCAGAAAATACTCTTTCTCTTCTCTTGACTCCAGCAAGAGCATTCCCATCCACATGGGAGATTATTCTACCATCATCTCAAAAGGACAAGGTACAATAAATCTTGAACACGGTTATTTTTCCAATGTTCTGTATGTACCATCTCTTGCATCAAACCTCCTAAGTGTCTATCAAATGACCCATACTCGAGTGCCCAAGAGAGTATCCTTCAGCCCAGATGATGTAGAAATTACTGAACTTGCATCCGGGAAACTTGTGGCAAAAGGCTCTGCAAATAATCATGCAAAAGCGTATGAGTTTTCCCATTTTGTGGAGGATGCAAAGCCCACAACTCTGCTGACTCATGTAAATGAGGTTAGTAGGCTCTAGAATGAGATTTTTGGCCATATAAACTTCAAATACTTTCAGAAATTACAAAAAAATTTGATGGTTGAAGGCCTCCCAATCATCAAAGCTACCACCGGAATTTGCAAAGGTTGTATTTTGGGAAAGCATCTTGAGCATAAGTTTAATCGGGGGAAGGAAAGTCGAGCATCAGAAATTTTGGGGCTGATTCATTCTGATATCAGTGGACCAATTCCCATCACATCCTTGAATGGATCTCGGTACATTCTTACTTTTATAGATGATTTTTCTAGATATACATGGGCCTTCTTCATCAAGAAAAAGTCAGATGTCTTAGAAAAATTCATTGAATTAAAAGCACTGATTGAGAATGCATCCGGGAAAAAGATCAAAACATTGAGATATGATAATGTTGGGGAATGTTTCAGTAATGAGTTGCTGCAAATATGTTTCTATAGTGGCATTCATATCCAAAATTCAATCCCCTACACTCCCCAGCAGAATGGTGTAGCGAAGAGAAAGAATCAGTCTCTCAAGGAGATGACCACCTGCATGCTGGAAGCCAAGAATTTGGCTACCAATTTATGGGCTGAGGCCATGAATTCTGCTGTATACATTCATAACAGAGTTCCTTACTCATCCGTGAAAGGTAAGATTCCTTTTGAAGCCTACTTTGGACACAAGCCGGATGTGTTGAATCTCAGAGTGTTTGGGTCCACTGCATGGGCCCGAATTCTGCATGATAAGAGGAAAGCTTTGAAACCGAAAAGTGTCGAATGTTTGCTTACTAGATATCCAAATGAATTTAAAGGTTTCAAGCTTATGGATATCAGAAAAAAACAAATCATCATTGAAATAAGTGTTCGGTTCGATGAGCCTCTTCAAGAGGTAGAACTAGTGAAGGAGAAAACTGTTGAATTTCCTTCCTATTCTACTGAATATCTGGATGATGAAATTGGGGGTGATGACCCTGATTTGGAACCTATGATATATGATATCAGTGACCATCAAGCATCAATTTCAATTTTAGAACCTGAAGTGCAAACACATCTCCCAACTTGGGCTAGACATACACTTTCTTCCGTCGGTGACAACATTGGAAATCCTGATGATCCAAGAAGAACCCGGTCCGATTTCCAAAGAGCAGGTATTGCACTCTCTTGTCATCAATATTTGCTGTCCAAAACTTGTTATTTAATGATAATTTCAGACCATAAGTATTACTACCATGCTCGGAAAGATCCTAGATGGCAAGCTTTCATGGACGAAGAGATTAATTCTCTTCAAAAGAATGCTACTTGGGAGCTAGTTTCTCTTCCTCCGGGGAGGAAATTAGTTCAATGCAAGTGGGTGTTTTTGAAAAAGGTTGCTGCTGATGGAAGCACCTGAAAATATAAGGCAAGGATGGTAGCAAAAGGGTTCTCCCAGGTCCAAGGAGTGGACTACCATGAGACCTTTGCACCGGTTGCAAAAATGGGCTCCATTCGCCTAGTTTTGGAAATTGCGGCATCCAAGCACTGGGAAGTGCATCATATAGATGTTAAGTCTGCATTTATACATGGAGATATTCATGAGTAAATATACATGAATCAGCCCAAGGGATACATTTCATATTCATATTTGGTTTTCAAACTAAATAAGTCATTTTACGGGTTAAAACAGGCCCCAAGAGAGTGGTATTCCAAGATGGATGCCTTCCTTCTCTCGCAAAAACTCCAAAGGTGTAAATAAGATCCGAATGTGTATGTGCAGAAGTATTATGGTAATTTTATTATTATTATTTTTTTATATGTTGATGATCTCTTGATTACTGGTAGCACAGTTGCTTCCATTTAAGTCATAAAAACTGCCCTCCATGATGCATTTGAGATGAGCGATTTGGGGCTCTTGAAGCAATTTCTTGGGCTTGAAATTGCCCAAAATTTTTATGGGATCATGGATACTCAGTATAAATACATATCAGGCCTGTTAGTTAAGTTTAACATGGCTGAATTTAAGGCTGATTCATTCCCTTTCCTTTAAGGGATTATCCTTGAAGAAGGAAAAAGCACTCCACCCATGGATTGCACAATCTACCGCCAACTGATTGGTAGCTTGCTTTAATTGACTCATTCTCAGCATGATATATGTTATGCCATGAATGCTGTATCAAGATACATGCAGAAGCATCATTATCTTAATTGGAAGGAAACCAAGAGGATCCTCCAGTATATTTAGGGCACCAGGACCTACGACATTCACTATGTTGCAGACTCTGAGCTAGAGTTGGTTGGTTACACAGATTCAGATTGGGTGGGAGATTCTATTGATAGGAAGTCTGCTTTTGGATATGTATTCATATTTGGTGGTGGCCCCATTTGCTGGTCTAGAAAAAATCAGGGCACCATTGCATTGTCTTCAGCAGAGGCCGAGTACCGAGGAAAGGTGAATGATTGCATTTAAGCTATTTGGTTGCAAGGCATTCTTTCAGAGTTTGATTTTGGTAGTACTTTGTCCACTGTCCTCTTTTGTGACAAAAAAATTCCTATTAAGATATCCACATATCTAGTTACTAGGCAGAGTACCAAGCATGTAGAGATACACATGCACTATATCAGGGAATTGGTGCATGACAAGACCATCATTCTGCAATACTGCCCTACTGATGAGCAGATTGCAGACATATTCACCA
>LPNX010511422.1:0-20551 GCA_001517045.1 Pseudotsuga menziesii | reverse complement strand
CTATCCTAAGTTTAATTGACTTACTTGGCATCAGATGAGCACACTATGACATCAGCATGAGCACACCCATGCCCTCCTTCAGTCAAGGAGGCCAACTAAGCATTCTCCTTCATTCGGGGAGGATAACTGGGTTTCCTCCTAGAAACAGGGAGCAATTCTGGGGTGATATGAGTGTCATAAATGCACCTAATTGCTAATTGATTGTTGTTTCACCTAAAAATCAGTTAATATGAGTTGTCAAGGTGCCTCCATTCATTATTTGATTTTTTTGTCATTATTTATGAACTGGAGCTAACACTGGCACCTACAGCCACTTCTGATGACATGTGTCACTTCAGTTAACTCCATCAGAGCTACTTGGAGTTATGGATGTGCTACCTCCTTCAGTTGGACATGCAATTACATGTGATGAGTCAGTTTCAGTTAGACTCAATCATCTATTGATCTCTGATTCAGTTAGGACTTAGTGTGAGAGTCAGTTATTGATTAGCTCAGTGGTTAACTAAGTGTGTCGATTGTGGCTGACATTCAGGTAAGCTACACCCATTCATTCAATTCAAATGAACTCCTTGGGAAATCATATTGTCTTGGCATTCATGCACTCTGCATGACCATTGTATTGTACTATCATTATTTTATTGATTATACAAAGCTGCAACATTCTATTTGCAGCACCATTATGCCATTTTCATGCTTAATTGTCTGAAATCTCTTATGAGATTGTGTTTTAGTCCCTAGATTATTGTGACAGATTAATAGCTCATAGCAGATGCGCTCAATAGACTGATTCACAATGCTAGAGAGTCAAGAACTTTGAAAGGGGTCAATATTACAGAGGAAGAAGCGATTTATTAGGTTTTGTTTGTGGATGATGTCTTGATGTTTGAAGAAGAAAGAACTGAAAACCTCCAATCTATAATCTCAATTCTAGAACTATACAATAAATAAATTGGAATGTAGATAAACATTAAAGAAACAAGCCTCTCTCACAACAAAATTCCAGGTGAGAAGCTTAATAGATTAAAGGAAGTGGCCCCTTTTCCTTTAAATCCAATTTCAGAATGATCCAAATATGTTGGATTTGTGTTCAAACTAAATTCTTACTATTTTAATGTATGGATCTAGATATACAAGAAAGTGGAGGAAATACTTTCTTGTTGGGAAAATCAGTTCTTATCTAGAGGAGGAAGGACAATACTCCTAAATGTAATCCTTCATAATATACCAATATACTGGGAATCAATAGCCTAAATCCCCAAATGAATATTGAATAAAATAAGGAAAAAGTTTTTCTCCTTTCTGTGGACAGTAAATAGATAGGGAGAAGGAATCCCTCTGGTCAAATTGACAACACTTGTAAACCCCATTGAACTTGGGGTTGGGGAATAAAAAACTTGGAGATTTTTTTTAAAATCCTTCGCAATAAGATCGCTTTGGAGATTAGGACATACCCCCTCTTCATTATGGAGGAAAGTAATTAACTCAAAATACTATCAATGCTTTTCAGTTGTTGAATGGTTTATGAACCCAATAAAATCTCATAATAACGAATCAATTGGATGGAAGGCCTTGGTTCTTTCTTTCCCATTAGTAGGGAATTGGATCACATGTAAGATAGGAGATGGAAGGCATGTCAGAGTTGGTTAGGATCCATGGGAAAGAGCATAAAACAATTATACGCTCTTTGAAGCTATGATTGCTCATCTAAAGTAGCATAGAATTGAGTTTATGGAAGATGCTTAGACTCAAACCCCACAAGAGTGGGGAAGAAGAGAATAGATATCTCTGCAAGCACTAGGGATGATGGGATACATAGCAGTTGAATGGTCATGTTATGTGAACAAGCTAGTGACAGTTTTTGTGCATTTGGATAACACAACCCCTGACAGTCTACGGTATGGAAAAAGAACCCATCCAACAAAGAATATATGGCCAAAGCGGGATACAAGGCCTTTCTTAAGGAATCTTTCATAGGAGAAAATAAATGGTGGTGGCGCTCTGTGTGGAAATCATTGGGACCATTGAAAGTAAAACTAACTCTTTGGTTAAAATTCAGAAATAAACTTCTAACAGGGGACAATTTGCAGAAAAGGGGGTGGGAAGTATCAATCCTATGTTATTCGTGTAGAGAGGACTATGAGATGGGTTCTCACATTTTATTTTCTTGCTGTTATGTAGGTAAGGTATGGCATGATGCAGTGGGAATTCTCCTCTCACACTACGACAAAGTAGAGTCCTCTTCGGAGCAGAGAGTTCATAAATGGTGTGAAAACCCCTTGGTGAGTAATTTCACAGCCCTCCCTCCCCCTTTCATTTATGGATTTTGGTGGGATCAAAACTCGACCATTTTTCCCTCCTGGGGTCTCATTTTCCCTTTTTCTGTAGTGGACTTCATAATACAAATCTTCTCCCAAGAAGGTAAAAGAAAGGATTGTGGTGGCTACCCAGATCAGAAAAAGAAATCCATGGGATTTTTTTGACGGAGCGAGACAGGTTGAACCACCTTTAGGAGGATCAGGGGCAATACTATATCTATCAGATAGCCACAAATACAACATAAAGTTTGCTCCAGGTTAGTGCTGCAACAACAAAGTAGATTTGACAACTCTATGAGCAGTTTTAAAAGTTTCAAAGTCAAAGAACATTTCTCAGTTACAACTATTTGGAGACTAAAAAATGGCGATAGAGTGGGAAACAAAAAAAATCCAAATTGTAGCCGCTCACTTACAAAACCTCCTTTCAACAATTCGCTTTCTTCTCCAATATTTCATGGAAATATTTTTTCTCATGTATACAGAGAACTAAATACCGAGGCAGACAAGTTGTCAAAATTAGCTTTGGTGGTGGTTCATGGTGTCAAAAAGGTGCAGGAGTGCATGAATTGAACAAATTATGAATCTATCATTGTAAACTAAATTTCTATGATATTAAAGGATCTTTTGTGAATTTAAAGGAAGAAGCCAAGGTTGACAGTGATGTAAATCTCTTGAAGCTTTTTGTTGTAAGTCTAGCAATGAACAGTCTATGTTTATTCAATATGAATAAAAGGTTAATTTACATGGAATATGTGTGTGTGTGTGTGTGTGTGTGTGTGTGTTCATATATATGTGTATATATACATATATATGTAAAAACGTTTTTTTCTATGGAATATATATGTATGTATGTACACACAGAGAGATATCTTTGAACATTTTATATATGTTTTATTAATATGATTTTTGTGGTAACTATAAAAGAGTGCTTGAACTTACATATGATCTTCCATAAAATTATAAATAGTTTCTATGTTTTTTGTCTTATATGATTTGATTATGAATAATATTACAAAATTTCTTAGCTAATCTAATTTGAATATGGACAATGTAACAATATTATCATGAAATCATTTGTGTTTAATATAATGCAATTTCTATTGATTTTTTTTATTAGAAGAAAAAAAATATTTGGATGCAATGTTAAATTTTAAATTATAAGGTGATATGGTCATGCCATTATGAATTTTTGGTGCTTGGAGTAATAAATTAATCATAAATATATGGATGTTTTTGGGTTGATTTATGGTTTTGTCTACAACAATAATCGTTTTTTAGAGCATGGTTCAAAAAATGTTGCAATTCTAATCCCCTTGCAAATTGGGGGTGCTAGTGGTAGCACCATTTTTTATTTCGGGGATTGATTTTAAGAGTTTAGTTGCAGTGGTACAAATTGTTAAGGCCGTGTTTTTAAAAATATAACAATTTTAAGCCCCCCTAAAAGAGGGGTTCTATTGATAGCGCCACAATTGGATTTGAAGGATGATTTTAAGGTTTTGGTTGCAACAATACCAGTTGTTAAGGTCATGGTTTCAAGCAAGTTGTAATTTTAAATCACAAAAAAATGTGTGTATATAGTAGCACCAATTTTCAATTCAAGGGTTTGTTTGTTTTTGTTAACAATGATATGGATTTTTAAAGGCCATGGTTGAAAATTGTTATAATTCAAAACTCCCAAAAAAAATACTTAATCCAGGTGGATAAAGGTGGCCACCCTCCTATTCCATAGAGTTACAATGGTGTTGCTGCTGCAACCCCCCCCCCACAATTTTTTTTTTTTATGTTTTAGGGCCCCCCTTTTGAAGTTCTATATTTCAAGCCTTAAAATTATACCTTTATAAGCAAGAGTTTCTCTATAACTTAGTTTTCTATTTGCAAGTTGTTTTTGTTAAAAGCAAAACTCTTTCTTTCCACCCGATGTATTGGATGAACTCATGGAGTTTATCCAACTTAGTAGAAGAGTTGTTTGTTGGCTTACCGAACCTTGGTTTCTCAAATTCTTTCCAGAATACTTGCGAGAGTTTGCCGAGTCGTCGGGTGAACTCTTGTCTGTGGTATCGATGATATCAGAGAACAATTTTCGATGCCTTCCGGATGGTTGTCAGTAGTCCTTTTGATGCACAAGATCATCTTGTTGATTCATTTTCTAATGCTTGCAGAAGAGTCTTACGTTCTTACCCACCCACAGTTGCGAATGTTTGTTCCTAAGTCTTCTGCGGAGTCTGTTTCTAAGTCCTTTTCTGACGCTTTAGATCCGTAAGTTGATGTGCAACCGATATCCTTTCCAAAGAGTCTCCCAATGTCGGTGCGGATGGAAACTTTGGTTACTTTACCAATGGAATATTCAATTCATTACCCCATCCTAGCAGGATAAGTATGTAGCCGCCTGAGGAGCATCAAATCCTTTTTTATCTTCTGCCCAAAGCCATCATTTCCTCTCTTTGGATTGTTTTCGACACATTGACTTTTGGTGCCAACAGGGTTTTTCACCCGAGGCTCATTTATTACCTACCGATGTTTGTTTTATTAAACCTTTTTAAGCCCTTAGGGGAGTGCGTTATGGTTATTATTCTCCGTTTGATTCGGTGTTTTCCTGTGCGTAGCTGTCAACTATTGAGTGGATCTAGTCAGCTAGGACCGCACTTGTTCCAAATCGTTTCATCAGCCAGGTAGGATCTCAACCCAATGCTTGTTTTTATGCTTGACAAGAGGTTGTGATAGCTTGGTAGGGTTATGTTTTTTCCCATTTCACGGTGAGTATTTAGACCTTGAGGTCAAAGATTTTTTTTTCCTCTCGAATGATGAAACCTTGCATTTTTCACTTCTGGTTAGCCAGGGCCAGCGGTTTTTCCTACCTGTCCCAAGCCGTTTTTCACCTAGCCCTCGCCATGAGGGTTTCTCTGTCAGAATTTTGTAGTAGGAGGACTGTGTGCAGACGAGCGTTTCTCCGTCTACACCACTCCTTCGTTTCACCGGTGCGAGGGTGGGGGCATTATGGTCATTAGCCGAGTTAGAATAGGGGTTTTAATGGATTGTCATTTTCGAATTCAAGCTACGGGAGGAAGTTTTCATTCTGAGTGAAAGCACTGAATATCTGTTTAGGTTTTCCTTCCTGGTATTCATGGTGTTCTTTTTTTTCGGTCGATGGTGTTAGGGATACTCTACCCAAGGATATGTATTACCATGGGAAAATCCCGGTGCCCTTGAAATGGATTTTACTTACCTGCAAACCGTATCTAGTCTTTTTCCTGAAAAGCATCAATCATGTTGTTTAAATTCTCAATTCAGTATTGCATGGTTTAGGGAGGGAATAAAAGACTTACTGAGATGTATCGTGATGATATGGTAAAGCTTTCTGATTAAAACATGGATTTTCATTTTTCTGGCTATATGCAATGGAAAGCTTATCAGTTACAGTTATGTGCATTTGAAATGAATCTAATACATCATTTTATGGTTTAAATAGCCTCATCTTATATATAACACTATGTGTTGAAAAGGAAAGAAGAAGGCTCAAGCTACGGAGGATGATCCAGAAGTGGAGGTCATAACGCGAGTAGAAATCATATACGAAGATACCAAAGTTGTTACTGGAAGTGAACCTAAGTACAGATGGGGGCAGATATACTAAATGATCAAGGACCAGAGTGTCCCATATATGGGGTTAGAGTATTCACCAATATATGCAAACATAGAAAGGTCAGCTATTATGAAGGCTTCCATACGACCTGAACTCTTTTCGTGTCCAGAAGTGATCGGTTGGATCCTCCCAAAGGAAGACGTAACCAAGATGATTCTCTCAAATGCAGATGGACAAGGTTTTGCCGCTTATAGCCCAACTTATGTAGCTCAAGCCTGCAAGCTTCCCGCTCCTCATATTTATCTAACAAAAAAGTGGTTAAAAGATCTCGACCTTGATATTCTTGACAATGTCAGAAGAATGATGGTCCCCGGGAAGCATTTTTGTACGAGGCCTTCTGGGGAATATGAAACCATGAACTTGCGCACCCCTTATAGGATTTTAGCTTTAATGTTGAACAGGATTTTCGGCTGAGCAAATGGAAAATATTACAAGATAAGCTAGGTGCCGGTGATTTATTTCGTGGCCACCCAAGGTACCATTTTCAACTGGGATGATATAATATCCAATAACTTGTCCTCATGTATAAGCACAGCGCTTGGAGGTATCTCACAAAATAATTCAGAGTTCTATATGAGCTCTTTTCTGATTGATTGTATTTTGTACAAGAAGCAGTTCCCAGCACTAAATTTCCAGTGAGATAAGACCAAAACTCTTGTTTATTCTACAGATCAGCTGTTTTGGGCACATAAATACTTCAGCCATTATAAGAGTATCTACAAATATTTCATAATTCCACTGTACAAATTAATATTCCTTACCGAATGTAACTGCATGTCTGAGGAAGCATTGAAGATTGTAGAATATAATGGTCATTACTACCTAACAGAAGAAGGTCTATACCTAAGGATGTTTGGCAGAACTAGGGCCCCTTCCCTTTTACCGAGATACACCACGGACTCTATTGTTCACAAAGAAGTGGTGAGGCAGATTTACATTGACGGGACTGGGAACTTCCTATTTGATAAGAAAAAGGTTGTGTACCCACCACTCCCATTTTATATAGGTAACTATAAGTTCTGCAAGGTGAAAAGTGCACCGGATTTCATAAAGGAGTTAGAATACTTCCACTTTGTAGAAATAATATTTCATAGAAATGATTCATAAGACAAGGTTTCTAACTATTGTGTAGCAGGAGGGGTACATTTTGAGTACACGAATTACTGGGATAAAAATGAAGAAATATTCCACAATTCCTATAATACGATAGCTTGAAGAAAAATATTCAAGCAAAAGATAACAACTATAGGCGGCAAGGGAAGTAGTAGTAAATCTGTTGAGCAGCAAAAGAAACAAGAAGAAGAAGCTGCAAAAAAGGAGAGGAAAGGAAGCCCTCAAACTATTACAGGAAGCAGAGCAGTGGTTAGCAAATGAGGGAAAAAAAAAGAAACCAGAGGAAGAAGCACAAAAAATGCAGGAAAAGTTTGAAAGGTTAAGACTGGAAGCAGTTGACTGAGAAAGAGACCAAGTAGAGAAAGCAACTGAAGAGATTCGGAAAAAGGAGCAGGAGGAAAAAGATCCTGCCAATATTGAGCAGAGTCAATCTCATGATGATCTATTAGAGTCATCTGTCCCATATAGTAGCACATCTATAGAAGATCCATCTTCGACATTAGAGTTTGGGTTAATTCCTTTCATCCCATCTCAAGAGCAGGTGGTAGCTGATTTCAATACAATTTTCTATGACAAAAATAAGAAAAGAATTGTCATGAGAACCAAGAAGAGGGTGGACACCGGGAAGAAGCAAGGAATTATGGTAATTGAGAAAATCGTTGTCCATGGGACTGACAAGGACCCAAGACTCCTTGCAATGGCAGGTGTAGCCTTAGCCCTTGTAAATGTAGATAATGTGGATAAAATAATGGATGATTTGGAACAATATAAGAAGAAGGTATATCAAATGAAGGAAACTTTGAAGAAGGAAAGAGGTGAAGGACAAAGTCTGAAAAGGAATCATGAAGAAATTCTCAGTGAGCTAGAGAAATTGAGAGAGGCATGCCAAATTTTGCAATATGACAAGGATACCCTGGTATTATTAGTATATATCATTGAAGGAGAAAAGAAGGATCTTGAGAAGCAATTTGCAGAAGTAGAACAGAAAGGATATGGAACAAATAAAAAGGTGGAAGAGCTAAAATCTCAGACCAATTTTCTAAAAGAGCAACTCCATGCAGCAAAAGAGAAACAGATAGATATTACCCCATTTCGGAATCAAGCATCGGTTCTACAAAAGGGAATAAATCAGATTTTGTTAAGACTAGCAGGGAAGATGTACAAAATTAAACAAATTGAGGTTAGGTTGAAAGAGCTAGCACTCATCTCATCAAAATTCTGGAAGAGGTTATCATAGGTAGTTGAACTTGTGAAGAACCAGCTAGCATGGATAGGAGCCAACCCGACATTTCAAGCAAATATGCCTCGGAAAAACTGTGGGGAGTCTAAAGATGGAAGTGGCCATATTGAATTTCGGGTGTAAAGCAACAGCCATATTAAACACAACTATTGATAGAACTATTGAAAAATGCACTAAATTCTACAAAGACATGTGTTCTGTGCATAATCAATGCATGATTTTAGCAGGCACCCAGGATCAAGATTTCCCAGTCAGGGAGGAACACTTGAAGATCTTACAAGAGAGGTTGTTAAAAGGAGAAGAAAGCATAACTAAAATTGAGGTTGTTAGTGAAGAAGCTATTGGAATTTGGATTATAAAACCTTCAGGCCACAAGCACCTGTTGGAGGAATTACTAAGTCAGAATGCACCCAAAGTGAAAGAGGTCGAGTCCCAGTTGTCAAAGAATGAAGTGGTAGTGTGTGTGCTAGAGCCAAGTGAGTATCAAGTCACCAGTGAAAAATCCCAAGCATGGAGTGCTTTCATCAAGACACCAACTGGGCCCACTTAAATCTGTCTTATTCACAAACTGAGAATTATGTAACATTTTGTATTTATTCCTTTTCTAGTAAATACACTAAAAGATGAAATTTTGTAAACAAAGAGTTGAGAAAGCCCAAGAGGTTGGGGAAACTCAAGAGTCATTTTGTAATTTGTATAAATAGGGGTAAAGTAGATGAAAGGAGGACTTTTCACTAGCATAGTTACTGAAGCTTGTTGTAAGAAGAACTATTTCATTTTATAATGAAGAAAATGGAATTTTGCTAGAGAGAGTATTGCATAAGCCTCAAAGCATGTTGTGTAAAGCTGAATGGAGAACTATTTCTTGTTTAGCACTATATACAATCTGTGAGATCACTCTGAACCCTTTGAACTATTTCTGAGTTATGACAGATTTTATGTTATCTGATGAATCTTATGCAATAATGGATGATGAATGTTTTAATCTCATTGAGCTATCTCTGTGATAGATTTCTATTGTATGTCTGTATCCTGGATTTATCAGTTATCTGTAGAGTTATTTATGCAAACAATACAGTACATCATTCATTCTTGTTTAATATCAATCTTTCTCCCTGGGGATAGGCTAGAGTAAATTTAGATTAGTTATTATGTTACTTGCATTTAATATAGGCACTTGCATTTCATACATAAACGGTGTATCAGGTCATAACCGGTGAAAGATATTTAAGAATACACTTTAACTCTACGGTAGCCAGACTGCAAACCGAACGGGTTCCCCATAACAAACAATAAATGATCTATTTGGGAACGGTTATTGGGGAGAACCCCTACTATTATAATTTTAAAATCCCCCAAAAATGCTTAATCCAGGTGGATAAAGGTGGCCACCCTCCNTGGCCCCCCTCCTATTCCACCAAGTTACAATGGTGTTGCTGCTGCACCCCCCCCCCCCCTGCCAATTTTTTTTTTTTATGTTTTAGGGCCCCCCTTTTGAAGTTCTAGCTTTCATGCCTTAAAATTATACCTTTATAAGAGAAGAGTTTCTCCATAACTTAGTTTTCTATTTGTAATTTGTTCTCCCCAATAACCGTTCCCAAATAGATCGTTTATTTTTTTGTATGGGGAACCCGTCTGGTTTGCGGTTCGGCTACCATAGAGTTAAAGTGTATTCTTAAATCTCTTTCACCAGTTACGACCTGATCCACCGTTTATGTATTTTATCTTTTTTGTATGAAATGCAAGTGCCTATATTAAATGCAAGTAACAGAATAACTAATCTAAATCTACTCTAGCCTATCCCCAGGGAGCATGATTGATATTAAACAAGAATCAATGATGTACTGTATTGCTTTCATAAAGAACTCTATAGATAACTGATAAATCCAGGATGCAAATACATAACAGAAATTTAACATAGAGATAGCTCAGTGAGATTAAAACATTCATCATCCATTATTGCATAAGATTCATCACATAACATAAAATCAATCATAACTCAGAAATAGTTCATAGGGTTAGGAACGATCTCACAGATTGTATATAGTGCTAAACAAGAAATAGTTCTCCATTCAGCTTTACACAACATGCTTTGAGGCTTATGCAATACTCTCTCCAGCAAAATTCCATCTTCTTCATTATAAAAGGAAATAGTTTTTCTTATAACAAGCTTCAGTAACTATTCTAGTGAAAAGTCCTCCTTTCATCTACTTTACCCCTACTTATACAAATTGCAAAATGACTCTTGAGTTTCCCCAAACTCTTAGGATTCCTCGACTCTTTGTTTACAAAATTTCATCTTTTAGTGTATTTACTAGAAAAGGAATAAATACAAAATGTTACATAATTCTTAGTTTGTGAATAAGACAAATTTAAGTGGGCCCAGTTGGTGTCTTGATGAAAGCACTCCATGCATGGGCTTCACTAATGACTTGATACTCAGCTGGCTCCAACACATGCACTGCCACTTCATGATTTTATAATTGGGACTCGATCTCTTTCACTTTGGGTGCATTCTGACTCAATAATTCTTCCAATAGGTGCTTGTGGCCTGAAGCTTGTATAATGCTAATTCCAATAGCTTCTTCACTAACAACCTCGATTTTATATATGCTTTATTCTCCTTTTAAAAACCTCTCTTGTAAGTTCTTCAAATGTTCCTCCCTGACTAGGAAATCTTGATCCTGGGTGTCTACTAAAATCATGCATCGATTATGCACAGAACACATGTCTTTGTAGAATTCAGTGCACTTTTCAATAGTTCTATAAATAGCTGTGTTTAATATGACTGCTGCTTTACACATGAAATTCAATATGGCCACTTCCATCTTCAGCCTCTCTGTAGTTTTCTGAGGCATATTTGTTGGAAATGTCAGGTTGGCTCCTATCCATGCTAGCTAGTTCTTCACAAGTTCAACCACCTCTGATAACCTCTTCCAAAATTCTGATGAGTTGAGTGCTAGCTCTTTCAAACTAGCCCCAATTTGTTTAATTCTGTACATCTCCCTTGCTAGCCTCAACAAAATCTGATTTATTCCCTTTTGTAGGACCAATTCTTGATTCTGGAACGGGGTAATATCTATCTGTTTCTCTTTTTCTTCATGTAGTTGCTCTTTTAGAAAATTGTTTTGAACTTCTATCTCTTCAACCTTTTTATTTGCTACATCTCCTTTCTGTTCTACTTCTGTGACCTGCTTCTTGAGATCCTTCTTTTCTCCTTCAATGATATTTACTGATAATACCAGGGCATCCTTGCCTCTCTCAATTTCTCTAGCTCACTGAGAATGTATTCATGTTTCCTCTTCAGGCTTGTCCTTCACCTCTTTCCTTCTTCAAAGTTTCCTTCATTTGATATACCTTCTTCTTATATTGTTCCAAATCATCCACTATTTTATACACATTATCTACAATTGCAAGGCCTAAGGCTACACCTTCCCTTGCAAGGATTCTTGGGTCCTTGTCAGTCCCATGGACGACTGCTTTCTCAGTTACCATAATTCCTTGCTTCTTCCTGGTGTCCACCCTCTTCTTGGTTCTCATGACAATTCTTTTCTTATTTTTGTCATAGAAAACTATATTGAAATCAGCTACCGCCTGATCTTGAGATGGGATGAAAGGAATTAGCCCAAACTCTAATGTCAGAGCTGGATCTTCTATAGCTATGCTACTAGATGGGACAAATGACTCTAACAGATCATCATGAGATTGAGTCTGCTCAAGATTGGCATGATCTTGTTCCTCCTGCTCCTTTTTCCAAAGCTCTTTAGCTGCTTTCTCTGCTTGGTCTCTTTCTCGGTCAGCTGCTTCTAGTATTAACCTTTCAACCTCTTCCTGCATTTTCTGTTCTTCTTCCTCTTGTTTCTTTTGTTGTTCCTCATTTGCTAACTGATGCTCTGCTTCCTGTAATAGTTTGAGGTCTTCCTCGCCTCTCTTTTTCATAGCTTCTTCTTCTTTTTTCTTTTGCTGCTCAGTAGCTTTACTACTGCTTCCCTTGCCACCTACAATTGTTATCTTTTGCTTGAATCTTTTTATTAAATCTGTCATGCTGCGGGAATTGTGGAATATTCCTTCATTTTTATCCCAGTAATTTGTGTACTCAAAATGTACCCTTGTTGCTGCACAATAGTTAGCAACCTTGTCTTCTGAATCATTTCTATGAAAGCTTATTTCTCCAAAGTGGAGGTATTCTAACTCCTTTACGAAATCCAGTGCACTTTTCACCTTGGAGAACTTATAGTTGCCTATATAGAATGGGAGTGGTGGGTACACAGCCTTTTTCTGATCAAATGGGAAGTTCCCAATCCCATCAATGTAAAGTTGCCTCACCACTTCTTTGTGAACAACATAGTCCGTGGCATATCTTGGTAAAAGGGAAGGGGCCCTAGTTCCTCCAAAAATCCTTAGGTATACACCTTCTTATGTTAGGTAATATTGATAATTATCTTCTACAATATTCAATGCTTCCTCAGGCATGCAGTTAAATTCGGTAAGGAAGATTAATTTGTACAGTGGCATTATGAAATCTTTGCAGATACTCTTATAATGGCTGAAGTATTTATGTTCCCAAAACAGCTGGTATGCAGAAGAAAAAGGAGTTTTGGTCTTATCCCACTGTAAATTCAGTGTTGGGAACTATTTCTTACACAAAATACAATCAATCAGAAAAGAGCTCATATAGAACTCTGAGTTTTTTTGTGAGATACCTCTAAGCACTGCACTTATACATGAGGATAAGCTATTGGATATTATATCAGCCCAGTTGAAAATGGTACCTTGGGTGGCCACAAAATAAATCACTGGCACCCAGATTATCTTGTAATATTTTCCATTCGCTCGACCGAAAATCTTATTCAACATTAAAGCTAAAATCCTATAGGGGTGCCCAGGTTCATGGTTTCATATTCCCCAGAAGGCCTTGTACAGAACTGCTTCCCGGGGACCATCATTCTTTGGACAATGTCAAGAATATCAAGGTCGAGCTCTTTAAACCACTTTTCTATTAGATAAATATGAGGACAAGAAGCTTGCAGGACTGAGCTACATAATCCAGGATATAAGCAACAAAACCTTGTCCATATGCATTTGATAGAATCATCTTGGTTACGTCTGCCTTTGGGAGGATCCTATCGATCACTTCTGCACACGAAAAGAGCTCAGGTCATGTTGAAGCCTTCATAATAGCTGACCTTTCTATGTTTGCATATATTAGCAAATCCTCTAACCCCATATCTAGGACGCTCTGGTCCTTAATCATTTGGTAGATCTGCTCCCATATGTACTCAGGTTCACTGCCAATAATAACCTTAGTATCTTTGTATATGATTTCTACTCGCGTTATGGCCTCCACTTCTGGATCATCCTTTGTGGCTTGAGCCTTCTTCTTTCCTTTCTGAGGCATAGTGTTATATAGATGACGAGGCTTTTTAAACCATAAAAAAATGTATTAAACTCATTTCAAATGCATATAATTGTAACTGATAAGTTTTCCACTGCATATAACCAAAAAAATGAAAAGCCATGTTTTAATGAGAAAGCTTTACCATATCATCATGATACATATCAGTAAGTCTTTTATTCCCTCCCTAAACCATGCAATACTAAATTGAGAATTTAAACAACATGCTTAATGCTTTTCAGGAAAAAGAGTAGATACGATTCGCAGGTAAGTAAACTCCATTTCAATGGAACCAGGATTTTCCCATGGTAAAACATATCCCTGGGCAGAGTAACCCTAACACCATCGACCGAGAAAAAGGAAGGCTGCGAATACCAGGACGAAAAACCTAAATAGATAGCCAGGGTTTTCACTCAGAATGAAAACTTCCTCCCGCATCTTGAAATTGAAAACGACAATCCATTAAAACCCCTATTAAGTCAGACTAACCTAAGCTTCTTGTTGGTTTTTCTTAAACTTTACGCCCATTTCCTTTATATCCAAATGACGGCATGAAATATGCTCTACAGGATGAAATGATTGTTACTACATTTGTTTTATGGGAATGACCCATCTCCTGAAGGATACAACCTGGAAAAGTTCCCATAAAATGACAAGAAATGGATGCCAACAAACAGTTCCTAGGGAGTTCTTGAAATGGTCAGTATTTTAGAAATGGTACTAGTCTTTTCTCTAAACTTTCTTTTTTATCCCTTTGATCCCTTCATCATAATGAGTACCATTATACACTCGATGTAGTTCAGCCACATTACTCTTTGTACTCGCCATTTTTTATGTTCAGGAAGATATTGTAGATTCTCAGTGTATGTTGTTTCCATTGAAAATTCATTCCATAATACCTTCAACCCCCACCCCCAACATATTTAGTGAGTGGTCTATTCCTTCCACGCCTTACAAATCTTTAAAGACATTGGAATTAAGTTTCCTTATAGCACTCATTCTATTTCCCATATGCATTTCTAGAGTTAATTCTCAATTCTCATGCTTTTAAATGCTTGAATCAACAATTCACAATTCATTGCAATGATATAAAATTTGTTTCAAGGCACACTCTCTTTTTTTTCACTCTTGTTTCCCCACTCTGTTAGAACTGATCTTATGCAGGTAACTATGTTGGTACATAATTTATAACTTATCTCGTGTGTAATCAAATGCAGCTAGGACCAACAGTATAATTGTCTGTCTACTAGAATAAGGTGCAAGATATTACATGTTTGTAACCAGGCTGTCATAATTTGGCTGCTAGCTAGACTGGTGGAACATTACTTTTTTCTTTGGTCATGTGCATGCACTAATGTGTATTGCTAATCACATGGTTTATTAGGTCCTGATATAACCAGAATGCCCAAGATACATGATTTTAGGTAACCAAATTGGTACTATTACATTGTCATCTTCTGATACATGCAACACTGTTGATGTTGATGAGTGTCCTTTCTGGTATTACAAAAGCCTCTTTCGTTGTTGCCTTGTTCGATCATTAGATACTCAAAGTTGTGTATTGATCCTTTTTACCATTATAGAGGACTCTGTAAGTTAGGTTCTCAAATTCTTAAAGGGTTCTAGCTCAATGGAAGAGTGCCTGCCTTACAAGCAGGAGGTTCGTGGTTTGATTCCTCCATGCCCTAATGATATTATAATATCGGTAAAATACTAAAAATGACTAAATTAGTGACCAAAACATGAGAGACGTGAAACTAGGCATTAAAAAGGATGAAGCCAAACATGGCGCTAATGATGAAGCCAAACATGGCGCTAATGATGAAGCCAAACATGGCATTGATATGGTAGCAAAATTAGACGTTATTTTGGATGCAAAACATGGTGCTACATAGGAAGCAAAATATGGTGCAACAATAGAAGAAATATTTGGAGTCATTTTGGTAGCAAAACATGATGCAAAAAAGGAAGCAAAAATTGGTGCAAATTTGGAAGCAAAAATTGGCACATATTTGGAAGTAAAACATGGTGCAAAATGGGATGTTAAAGTGGTAGCAAAAATGGATGCTAACATGGTGCTATTAAGGATGCAAATATGGCACTAACAGGGGTGTCCTTTAAGAAGCAAAAGTGGACACTCGCTAGGAAGCAAAGAAGGACATTATTTAGGAAGCAAACCTCAACATTGTTTAGGAAGCAAAGTTGGGCGCTATTTTGGAAGCAAACCTTGATGTTGTTTAGGAAGCAAAGTTGGACGCTATTTTGGACGTCATAAAGGATGCTATTTAGGAAGCAAAAAAAGACGTTTTTTTGGGACGCTTTAAGTTTTGTCCATGATGCGTCCCATTTAGTTTCTAGTTTGACCACTCAATGTAAAAAAAAATTACACTAAAAAGGGACGCTAAATGGGACGCTAATTCCACGATTTGTTGTAGTGATATATTAGAACCCAACCAATGACCGTAATCCCCCCACTATCGCATTGGTGAAATGAAGGAGTGGTGTAGATGACAAAACGCTCGTCTTCCCACAGTCCTCATACTGCAAAATTATGACAAAGAAACCCTCATGGCGAGGGCTAGGTGAAAAATCGCTTGGGCCAGGTAGGAAAAACTTGTGGCCTTGGCTAACCAGAAGGGAAAAGAGTAAGGTTTCATCATTCGATGGGAAAACAAACAAAATATTTGACATCGAGGTCTAAATACTCACTGTGAAATGGGAAAAAACTAACCCTACCAATCTATCACAACCTCCCGTCAAGCATAAAAACAAGCATTGGGTCGAGATCCTACTTGGCTACTGAAGCAATCTAAAACAAGTGCGGTCCCAGCTGACTAGATCTACTCAAATTTTGACAGCTCCGCACAGGAAAACACCGAATCAAATTTCCAATAATAACCATAACGCACTCCCCTACGGGCTTCAAAAGGCTTAACAAAACAAACACCGACATGTAATAAATGAGCCTTGGGTTAAAAAATTCGTTGGCACCAAAAGGTAATGCGTTGGAAACGATCCCAAGAGAGGTGTTGCCTCGGGAAAGGAGCATAAGGAAAAATCTCATGCGCGCAACCAGAGAAGATGTGCCGTGCACACGATAGAAGAAAAGGAAGATCACAAAGGAAGCAAAGGACCCGTGCAGGTAGAATAGAGAGGTGTGCGGTAAAGGAAAGGCAAGTACATAAGCATGCAAATAATAATGGTCAAAAAGTGACAGGCGTAGAGTCTAGATCATGGTTGTTTATGACGACGTAATCCTACAGCTATGCATGTATGATGGAATATTTGTAAGTCAGGCCGATAGTGCCTCGTTTCAAGTCATGATCACCACAGCTCTAGCCTGAGGGGCGGCTGATGGTGACAGCTAATAGATTTTTGGTATGCATTCGACCTTGCTGGGTCATGTAAAATAGTATAAATAGGAGGGATTCAATAGTTAGAAGGTTGGCTTTGGTTGGCCTTCGTTGGCTTGTAGTAGCTTTTATTTGTTAACTATGACTATGTTTTAGGTCAGTTCTTCTATAATATTTTGTTTGTTCAGTAGTAATCCATGGTGAAGGATGCCAATTTTGTTGTAATGTTGTAGAGGTCAGGGAAGAGGAGACTCAGGAAGAGTCAGGTAGCGATAGAAAGGTTGTTGTTGATTGCATGGGCAGACCCGGGTTTACTATAATTAATCAACAACACCCCAAACTCACTGGCCCTTCCGGCAATAGACTGCAAAGTGATCTGAAGTCTCACCCGAAGTGAATCTAATGGGTTGGCCAAGACTCAAGTGTCTTGGACCAGGTTCTGGACATCCTACTTCTTTCCCCTTTCTCCTGTGCGCCACTAGGTCAACTAGCTCTGCGCATCGCACGTCCCCTTCTACTCGCAGCACTTTCTCCCAAGCGATGCTCAACCCCGCACCAGTTGCTTGGATTCCTCTCACGTCGCACAACTTCCACTTACTCGCAGCTTTCCAATCCTTACTACATCTCTGCGCACCGTGGAACACCCATCCTCTCCTCAACGCTAAGCCCTCAGCTCGCAGTATCTCGCATCGCAGCTCCTCTGCCGATGCGATATCGCTTCTCTGCGATACCTTACCACTGCGACTTTACGCTCTTAACGTTGATTGCGCCGATGTGCGACACTACTTCTCAGAAGTCTATTATGAGTAACTGGTAATTAGTGACAGACGTGAAATAGTCCTTAAACAACCTACTGCAATAATTCGACTTATCCTTAGCCTATTGCAATATTATGAACGAAACAATACATACATTCGTCTACTGCCACTATCATTACATGCATAATAACTAGTAACAATAAGCAAACACAATCACATCCATTCAACACATAACATGCAGATTTAACGTGGTTCACCCCCGGGCTGGGAGCTACGTCCACCAAACTGTGCTTCTATTATATATCTTGAGGGAAGTTAGCACAGTTTGTTGCACTACCCTTGCAGCGCAAAGTTTCTCCTAGATCTCTGATCTTCTCTCTATATCCCTTCCCTCTCTGTTCTCTCTGCAAATGATTACATACAGACTCAAATGACTCACAGACGACTATGTGTCTGGATCGTTACAACGCAGTCTGTCTGACTGATTTCTGAATCTACAAGACTATCAACTGATTGACTATCTACTGATTGATTAGCTACCCAACCAACCCTTTACAATACAAAAATGTAAGCTTTTATAGGCAGCCTGAAGGTCGTTCCATTACAACACTGTGGGCCTGTCCCAACAGTAAACCCATACCCTAAACAGTGACAGTCGGTCCTCTCTGTCCTTGAGGTAGCCACTTCCCGTCACACCGCAGCTCTCTGCAGTCTTCCATGCTTCCCGGTACTGACCATGGGTACTATGCACTACTTCTCTTTCTGTCCTTCGCCTTCAATGCTTGAGCCTCGTTGCTCCTTCTTCTTTATGAGGGTCGCTGAGCCCTCCTGTCTTCTGCCGCTGCCTTCAATGCAGTGGTTGAGCTTTCTTCTCTCGGCCGCTCTGGTACCGTTGCCTCCTTGACTTTTCTATCCCAAAAGTCATGGTTTCCGGCTCTGCTCTCCAGCTGGAAACGTGCTACACCGTCGTAGCTCTGCCCTGTCCTTTTTCCGCTAAACTTCTCTCTTTCCGCCAAAATTAGCAGCTTCTTCTGTAGCTGCGGGGTCCTGCTCCAACAGTCCCCTAACACTTACTTGTGGCTCGCCCCGAGCCACTACCAGCAGGTGTTTCCTGTTGTAGCTTCTCCTTCGCCTTCTGCGAAGTTTTCTGCAACTTTTCCCGAAGTTCTGCAACTTCATGCTTTATCACCTCGGCACGCTCTTTTNGGGTCCTGCTCCAACAGTCCCCTAACACTTACTTGTGGCTCGCCCCGAGCCACTACCAGCAGGTGTTTCCTGTTGTAGCTTCTCCTTCGCCTTCTGCGAAGTTGTCTGCAACTTTTCCTAAAGTTCTGCAACTTCATGCTTCATCACCTCGACACGCTCTTTCTGGAGTTTCGGTAACGTAGCTTGGTGGGCTTTCTTATGCTTTCTGCCCTTAGTTACGGTGTCGCTTTCTTCGCTCTTTCTTCTTTACGAGCGCTCTAGTGTTTGAGAAGTGTTCCACAGATGTCCTTGCCTCATTATGTCGATTAGAACTTTTATCACAAGGAAAATCTGTATCTTCCAGCCTCCTCAAACCTTTTCTTCCATCTAGAGCCTTGTGGATGGAGAAGAAGCAACCCATGAACTCCGCTCCGAGGACAAGCCTTTGCCCTTGTTCTGGGAGTCTCCCCTCCGCTGGGTTTGCAGTATTCTTCCACTTCTCTTCTCTTCGACGTGGTCCAGGTCCATAGGCTGCCTTGGATCCTCAAGGTGCTGTTTTGCCTTTTCTTGCTCAGCACCCCTCTCGAAGCATGCACGCTGCCTCTGATCTATGACAACCATATGTTGTTTCTTTACCTTAGGAAGCTTTTGTTCTTCGGTTAGCTGATCAGATGGGTTAGCGACCTTCTCCCGTTGCTTTCTTTTTCTGATTTTTACCTTCCTTATAGCGGGAGATTTCTTCTCATCAGTCANGCTTTTGTTCTTCGGTTAGCTGATCAGATGGGTTAGCGACCTTCTCCCGTTGCTTTCTTTTTCTGATTTTTACCTTCCTTGTAGCGGGAGATTTCTTCTCATTAGTCATCTGCTCTGCTCTCTTATCTTCAATGGTCGGCTCGACATTCTTCTTCTTTTCAGCGGAGACTTTAGTGACCACTTCTACTTCTGGCACTTGACTCTTCATCCCTAGCGACTGTCTAACTTGTGCTGTACTTAGTTTCACAACCCTGGGCAACGTCGTCATGGCGGATCTACGGTTACCAGGACCAGGGTCAAAATGTCTCAACATGCCTTCTCGAGGTCTCAGTATTCTGGGCGTGCAGTGGCTTCGAACTCTGGAAGTCACTGTACTCTGTAACTGGAGTGGCTAATACTTTACAGGGGATACTCAGGACTGCTCTATATGGCTCTCGGATGTTTGCAAATGTGACTCTTGTATCTGGGTAGTTCCTATATTTATGACGAGTCACTCGTCCTGGATGGGGCAGTCATCCCGGTAAAACCCGTCGGCCGTAATTATTACCTGGATGAGACCATGCTCACCATTCCGATCCTCAATAAATGCGGAAATCTGCTCACGTGCTCCTCGAATTGTGCGTGCTCAGGTGCCGGTCTTGTCAGATATTTTGCCAAATCTAGAAACTTAATGAGGCCTGCCGCCAAATCTACGGTAATGGATACCGGTCGTTTCCTCCTTAACTGCCTGTCAGACCGTGACGGGACGGTCCACTGCTAGTTCCCAAACTGGATACGTGGCCTGGTGACACGTCACATT
>LPNX010511382.1:18172-57064 GCA_001517045.1 Pseudotsuga menziesii | reverse complement strand
ATGGATCTCTAATTTACAAATTCAGACTTTAGGGAGTGTAGATTTCACAGTTGTTCATATTGTTTATATGGACTTCGGAGAAAACTGTGTGTGTTATTAGATTTTTCCGAGGCTTCAGGTGAAACACATCAATTATTTGTATGTTCTTCATCAAGATTTGAAATCAATTCCTTACCTTCAGCCAAAATGTCGGTCGTCCCTCGCCACACCGAGCTCCCGAATTCGTCAATAACCTGTCCCACGGACTCTACTCTAGGGATTCCTGCACTACAAAATCCTTGACATCCAGAGAATTTGACAAATCTTTCACAACACGAATCACAACTTCACGGATCGCCTCTGTTTCCTTCTGCAACCCGAACGAAACTCTTCCAAATCGCGGCGATAGGATTCAATAACTTCTTCTGATTTTGAGGTCAAAGACTTCACAATGCGTCCACGGCGTCGATTTCTTCATCAAAAGTACTCCATTCCTCGGTTTGATTGTCCCCGCCGCCAGTCACATCCCGGTCCATATTGTCCAAATCCTTTGATGCTTCCAAATACAGGCTGTAGAGGACTGGCCTTTCTTTGAAACAAAGGGTACCAAGATAATTAAACATCACCGACGCTAACCTTCTTTCCATTGAATTGCTAGGAAAAATCAAGCGCCACAGACCTGTTATATCCACTTAATTTTCTAAAAAAACGCCATCCATGATCCATCCAACATTGGTCAAGAGCTTAACGAGAGCTTAACGAGACACTCTTTAGGTTCCACACAACCAGCACTATCAGGATCAGCTCCATTGAGTATCCCCATAACACTATGGATAATAAAGGTCAATGAAAACTCAAAAGGGTATGAAGATTGTAAACGCAACGAAACGATGATAGAATGATAACATTTCGCAGTAAAAAAATTGAGAAAAACCTCAAGAATGATCACGAGGGCTCAAGAAGATTGTGGACAAGGAAATTTAAAATGAAAAAAACACCGAATGGAAACCTTGAAAAGATAACCGACAATATCAACTCCCAAAGTCTGTCCGTAATTATACAATGTGAAGTGCATTCATGATGTTTACCACATTGACAGAGAGGTACGTAGAAATCGAAAGGTGGCAGGAAAGCACCTTCTCCACGTTGATATAACATGCATGAACTTCCGTGCAAGCTAAATAAGTGGAGAGGATTTGGAATTTGACGGTTTGAGTGTTTCTCATGCCATGATGGTGCTGCCACCTCGCCTCGCAATCACAAGTGGAAGCGCAATATTTTATACAAAGTAAGACAGAGGGAACCAGTGTCATATCAACGAGTTGATGCTATTTTACAGATGGTTGTTTGACATTGATTCATGCATGGGCAAATTAATGTATAAACTCTTTGTAATGATGAAATCAAAACTGAACGTTGAAACCAAATTATTTACTCAGGACCATGGTTTCTTTCAATGCAATTTATGTGTGCAAGTTTGATACTTAGGTTCATAATTAAAATTCGCTATTATTCACAATGAATTATTTGTAGTTCAAGGTCATCAGGTCTAGTAGCATAAAATGGGGAATAGAACACATTTATATGAATGAAGTAGGTACAAAGTAGAGGCACATGCTCATATATTGGAACAAGCTATCAATATAACTTTTGATTTTAAAAAAGTGACCACCCAGAGGATGTGTAATCTGTTTATAATACTAGTTTTTTAAGATGTCTAATGTTTGTATAACACTAATTTTTTCATTTCTCGTTGTGTTAGTTGTTTGCCCAATTTATTCAGAGCCAATGAATTCTGAAGCAACAAATTGAGGGGAAATAGATTATGTTCCAATTCTAAATGGATATTTCTATCTCGAAAAAGGATTTAAACAAACAAAGATTTACATGTTAAAAGAAGTTGACAATTTTATCTTTGACATACAATCAACATTATATTTATAGTATTTTACGCATCAAGAAGAAAACAGACATAGTGAAATCAGAAACCTTACTGAATACACTACAACCCTGTAAGGAAATTGATCACCAAGTTCAGCATTCTCTCCAACTGAAAATGCAAGAAAAAATCAGCTCGCCAACCAGGCCTCTCGATTGATATATTCCATTGATGGGTAAAGGCAGTGACCGCGGCATACTCCACTTGCTCACGCTCTGCACTGGTCCAGTAGCTAGAAAAGAGGTCGATGGCTGCATATCAACAAGGAAAGTCTTATTGATGTTTACCTATTAATTCCTTATACAAATATTTACAATAATAAATAAACAACAAAACTAATATCATAAATATTTTCTTTTCAATAAACATATATCATATCTCAATTATAAACATAAATTTAAGGCAGGGACTAGCTGCTTTGCAGCTATTTTCCTTGTTGATATATGTATGAATGTATACTCGACGACATCAAACCTTTAAAAGAAATCACTTTGTAATAAGAGAATTACATTTTTAGTTCAACTCATTGGGATTTGAATGATACTCAATCTATTCCTTTTTTAACAAATCCACGTGATTTTTTTTTTTTATACTTACGTTTCGTTTGTAACATTTTACATAATGCAATTTATCTTTCACTTTATAACAAAGTCTTCTCTATTGTTGATTTAACTTATCGATTAAGTTGTGGTCTCGGGATTAATTAATCGAGCTCTTGGAAAGGTGAACCCAGATTTTAATGATGCCACATGTCAAAGAGGACTTCGGCTCAGTGCATACTTCACACGTGGGCATTCTCGAGCTCCATCGCATGATCTGGTAAGGAGTAAGCTATCTACCCGACCATTTGCACTGGGGTCCACTTGACTCCATCTGGTAATAGAGTACTCCATTATCTTTCTGTGACAGTGAGACCAAGAACAACAGATTATGCTTCTTTTCTTGCGTTTTCATTGCAGATCAATTCTACAACAAACTATTATTACACTTCGGTATAATGCAATAATGAAGAATCTAATTGACCAAATCAAATTGAATCTTGTCCTGTGTGTATGCTAGTTTAAAACTTTAACCTATGTGATCATGAAGGATAAAGAATCCAAGGTTTAAACCTGGATCGGGTTCCATAAAACAAACAAAGGAGTTGATTAATTGTTACAAGGAAGTTGGTAAAACCTTCCAAGTTTTAGATCTTTCTAGTTATTTTTATGGAGTTGACTAAAATTATACATTTCTAAAACTTATAATTTTAAACTTGCACTTAAAAAACAAGAATTTTCATGGCTAAATTTATGGATGGATGAATTGAGAACCGCAGTTGGTGTGAAAGTAGGTGTTGGAATCTGTTGTTCTTGGTCTCACGGAAAGGTAACGGAGTAAGCTATCACTCGACGACGTCAGATGGGCCCGGTGCAAATGGTCGGGTAGATAGCTTACTCCATTTGGTAATGGTAAGGAGACCCTCCCACGTAATGAGGAAAATAAAACATGCATTCATTCTATCTCATTTTTATTTTAAATTTATATCTATATTAATAAATAGTTATATTTCTAAAGCTTCCATTAAACTTGAATCTGCCCCAATTTAGCAATTCGGCCAAACCACCCTCCAATCTCCAATCTAGAAACACGACAAAATGAAAGGCAAACTTCAAATGGGCCTTTAAGCTGGATTTCACAACTATTCCGCGTCCATCTTCCGTGTTGTGCTCTGTGCTACCTCAACCAACAAAATCTTCCTCAGTCGTCGGATCTCAGCCAAATTCAATCGATGATGGACTCAACATTGAATAGGATGATTTGAAGACAGGATTCCACATCCATTTACTTTTGTTATCCTCCTCTGCTATCCTCCCAGAGGAATTCCTATGGAACGTTGATCTGATGTTGATCAAGATCTGAACGCTTCACGTTTCTACTATGCCTTTCAATCTATAGGCAAGGCACAGTATTAACTACTATTTGGTGTTCCAATCAATAAAGCGATTCTTACTACTAAATGGATCAATTTTTTCGGGGGTCATCATTAGTTATTGTTATTATACTTAGATATTAAAGTATAAACTACTTAGAGTAGAAAAAGGTTGGAATCCAAGTTTCCCAACTCTTAACTTACAACCAAAGGGATTTATTCTCAATATTTAAAGGAAAAAATAGAGTTTCCAACTCTTTATCTTCCGGCGATTTCACCACTCATTATTTAAGTTAAAGGACTATTGAGGCCTGGAAATTCGTAGGCAACAACAGCAAGGGATTCTCCCCAGTCAACGTTCCCAACTAGCTCATGACTGTTTGGTATGGGGAATCCGTCCGGTTTGGGGTCCGACTAACGTAGGTCAAGTAACAAAAATAAAGGGTTCTACTGGTTGCGGCCTGGTCCACCGTATCTATTTTTTGTATTTTTTACTTTAAGTATGATATGCAAGTGCCTATCTAACATGCAGATTGATAAAGAATACGAGGAGCGATCATAATGTGATGTGCAAGTTCTTACCTCATATCTTAGACTCTCTCACATCTAAATCACACACAAATGAAAAACAAGATTAACTAAATTGTCCCTAGGGAGCAAGATTATCAATTAATGAGTAATGTATTACTGCTCCTATTTAAAGATAAATCACAGATAGCTATTCTTAGAATCAAAACACATAAACATGAATAGAGATATGCACAACAAGATAGCTCGTCGTCTGTTAAAACATCCATTACTCATAGTGGAAATTATCACAAAATAAACCAGAGAACATTCATACAAGAACATAGGTTCAGAAAGTTAGAATGATCTCACAGTTAATGAAACACAGCTGAAAACGGAATAGTTCCCCTTCAACATTGTTCATTTCATCACATTTGAACATTCCACACAGTACTTTCTCCAACAAGCAAAATTGTAATTTTATTATTGCAAAATGAAATAGTTCCTCTTACAACAAGTAGTTCACAAGTCTCACTGGGAAAAAGCCCCCTTCCTCCCTATATCTTTTGTATATTTATACAAGAACCAACTCAAAACCTTTTGGTTGCCCCTCCAACCGTTTTAATCTCATAGTTTTGTCATTTTGCGAATGCTCATAATTCAACGTTACGTTTCAAATAAAGACTTTTATAAAAACGAGAATAGCTAGGTAACTGTCAAACTGCCCAAGCCTGGGCTTTTCTCTTTAATGATTATGCTCTACCATTCCTCGGTCCCTCTTCAGACCCTTATTATTTTCTTTTCCTCGAGCAAAAACTCTGATGCCTTATGCTTTAGCATGCTTTGTCCTCCAGCTGCATCTTCTTTGTCGCAATAATCTTCAAAGGGATATGAGAAAATCTCCTATGTCTGTCTGCGATCAAACAAAAACTCATCATTTATCCCGTTTATCTTCAATAAACACAAACCATAATACCAATAAAATGAGTATTGAAAGAAAAGAAAACCGGAGCTCGGTTTTCACGCAAAAATTTCAACCTGATAACCAAGGCATACCGGTCATTTACGAAATCAGTAACAAACTCATAACAATCGGTGGGGAAACGATTAGGAAACAGGCATATATAAACCCCCATCAGCGAATCAGAACACTTGACATCGGTCGGTTAGTGTGCTACGTGGCCGCAACGACGGGTGACCCACAATCTAGGGGTTCTGGAACACAAACCAAGAATCGACGTGATAAAATGTTGGGGTTCAGATCTACTAAGGCATCAGATAGTTAATGCGCTACATGGCCGCAACAAAGGAAGTTATACAGTCAAGAAAATCCGCAGACTAGTCAGCATCAGAGAAAAATAGAACAGGACATCGGCGAAAGGACAAGCAGTCCGACGGACAGTTAGTCTATTTGGGGGCCGCAATGGTGGAACTCAATCATCCCTTGCCCTTCGATCAGAGTCACAACATCTTCCGAAACATCAGAAAGTAAGACCTTTTTTAACAAATCCAACGTGGGATCGGCGAAAGGATTTAATCATCGGCGCAATCTCTAATTGACTTCCGAAAAAGCGGCAACTAAAGATCCTATTTTAATCCTCGACCAAACTTTGGCAATGATAGAACAACATGAAACCTACTAAGTACTACAGTCCACAGCATTCGCAGACCAAAACGAACTCTCGACAAGCAAGAAAAACTGGCCTCAAACAATCCAATCGTGTAGCAGAGTGGGAACAAACCATCTTCAACAAAATCAACAAGGAGGGTCCAAAATTTTAGAAATTTGAGAGACGTTGCAACTGCAACAATTGGCAACTGGCTGGTGAACCCATGTCTCTGAATAAACTCCTCCTTAAGTAACAGATTGTTTAGCAGTAAAACCGACATGTTGAAATCTTCTAGATGTCTGGATTCCTATAACGACAAATTTATGTACTTTTAATCATTGATGATAGTCCAAATTTAGGAAATGGAAACCAAAATATCAACGTCAAGATAACTCTTTTCAGGCTAAGTAGTTGAACTTCATTTTACCTCTATCTTTGGGTAGCTTCCAACTCAGACACCACAGGATCGTAACATATGGTAAATAGAAATATTCATTTGTTCCTCATTCCCATGCTATTTTGCACTTTTTGTGCCTTTTGAACCTTTTGTTCTTATGAGTCCTCCATGTGCCTTTCTTTCTGGATTTTATTCAGTCTCTTCTATCCATAGTGTCATTTTGTGTGAGAGATGTATTTACTTTTCAGCTCACGGACGGAGAAGAACTTTTGGCAAATTTGTATCAATATGTTTCGATACTCTGCTTTGATATGTATTGCTTCTTTTAGGAGTTTTGATTCTTATTAGCCTTTAGGCTTTCAATTTTTGGCATGGGATCATTTAGATATAATATATTGTTTACCCTGCTCCCCTTTCCCTGGGTGTTTTGCTGTCACCCCCTAAGACATTTTAGATGTGAAATGGATGGAGCCTCAAAATAGTATTCCAGACCTTTTGATTCTGAGTTATTTCAGGGATTACGCCGGACTTCAATATGTTCATATCCATTTAGGAAAACTACCTACTAGAAGAAATTCCATTGGATTCAAGTAATAAGATATAGTCTGATGCCCAAAAAATCTCAATTTATCCAGGGCTCTGATGCTTTCCATGCAACCAAAAGTGTGCCTCTTTTATTGAAATCAAAAGAAAACTAAACTAAACCAAGGCAGAAAGGAACAAAACAAAGCGCAAAAATGAATCAATTTATTTATGTACAAAACAAAACAAAAAATAAAACAAAAATCAAGAAAAATAAGGTTTAAGAACTAAACCATTTACTGGTAAGTTCTCCTCCCATCCCTATAAATCTTGCAATTTATAGGTTGAGGGGCCAAGTTTTGCTGCAATCTGGAAAAGGCCTACCCATAATTTTTTAAACTTCGTGTGCTTTCCCTTCTCATCAAGTGGGTGATCCCACTTAAGAACCAAATCTCCCACTTCAAATTCTTTTGGTCTAGCTTTGTGCTTATCAAACCACCTCTTCACTACCTCTTGTTGTTGTTTAAAATGTTCTCTGGCCTTGAATCTAGATTCCTCTGCCTTCAAAAGATTATGGATTCACATATGCAAGGCTTCATTATCTGATTCTCTTAACTCCCGAGCTATTATGGAAGAGGGTAGCATGATATTGGGGGGCAAAATGGCCTCTTTTCCATAAACAAGGGTATACGGGGACACACCTAAAGAAGTCTTGGGGGTGACCCTATCATCCCAAAGAGCATTTGGTAATGCTGAATGCCAACTTCTCTGGTTTTCTATCACAGTCTTTTTAAAGATTCTAATCAGATTTTTGTTGGAAGATTCAGCCAAACCATTTCCTTGTGGATAATAATTTGCAGAATAATGCAACTTAATTCCTTTTTCATGAGCAAATGCAATTAATCTAACAGAGGAAAATTAAGTAGAATTATCGAAAACTAGAGAAATTGGAACCCCAAACCTGGTCATAATATGATCTTGCAAGAAGTCTATTACCGCATACTCATTCACTTTATGCAATGGAATGGCTTTGACCCATCGAGTGAAGTTGTCGGTTGCCATCAGAATATACTTGTGTTGCAGAGATGAATTTGGTTTTATTTCTCCAATGATATCCATTCCCGATTGCTCAAATGGTTCTGTTATCATCATAGGCTTTAATGGTCCTGTTGCTTTAGCTTGTCTTCCACCACACCTTTGGCAGATGTTGCACATTCTGACATGGGCATGTGCATCCTTGAACAGTGTGGGCCAATAGTATCTAGCTCTGAGAATTCTATGGGCTGTTGTATCTCCGAAAAAATGTCCTCCAGCAGGCCCATCATGTAACTCTATCATGACCTTCCTCGCATCTTCTTTCTCTAAGCATCTAAGAAGAACTCCATCATAATTCTTCCTGAATAATATTCCTTGAACAATCTGATATGAGGATGATTTAAGATGTAGTGCTATTCTTTGCTTAGAATTCCAATGTTCTGGTAACACCCCCTCCTGAAGGTAATGCACAATGTCTCGATACCATGAGTCTGGAGCTGTGAAAAGAGGACATACATCCATCAAATATAACTCAGCTTCATCTTCCCATCTATTTTCTTCATTGTCTTTACTTTCAGTCATTAGTTTGCACAATCCCTGCCCTTTAACTATGGAGGCTGGCTTGAATTCAAGGTCATACTCCTGTAAATTTGTTTCCTAGTTGCCTCTTCTTTCTCCTAATTCCTTTTGTATGAAAAGAGACCTCACAACTGGATGTGGAACTATCACCTTTTTTCGGTTCTTAAGTATGTACGGTCTGAATTCTTTTACTACTTTGAAGACTGCGTAAGCTTGTTTATCCACAGCTAGGTAATTCAATTCAGCTCCCTGCAGACCAGTGCTCATAAATGATATGGGGAACTCATCTCCCCCATCTTCCTTCTAGGTTAGCACCACTGCTAGCGAATCGTCAGATGCGAAAGTGTACAAAATAAAATATTTCTCAAAATCCAGACTTTTGAGGGAGGGTGTGTGCGCAACAGATGTCTTTATTTTACTAAATGCATTCTTCTCTACATCAGTCCACTTGAATTGTACACTTTGCTTTACCATTTGTTGCAAAGGTTTAACAATTTGAGCGAAATCTGGCACAAACCTTCGCACGAAATTTATTGTCCCCATAAATGATTGCATGCCTTTTTTATTATGGTGTAAGGGAATCTGTTCAATAGCTTTGATCCTCTCTGGTTCTATGGAGATCCCCTTCTTAGAAACCACGTGACCAAGTAACTTACCTTTGGTAACAACAAGCACGCACTTCTTGGGGTTTAATGAGATACCATGTTTTCTGCAACGTTCAAAAATTTGTTTTAGATGGAATGCGTGTTCTTCCCTTTTCTTTGAGAATATTGTGATGTCATCGATGTATACTACAACACTGTGGCCAATCAGACCATGGAAAGCTATGTCCATAGCACTCTGGGAAGTAGCTCCAGCGTTTATGAGTCCAAAGGGCATCCCTCTATAAGCAAAAGTCCCCCATTCGGTTCTGAATGTCGTTTTAAGTCTGTCTTCTTTAGCTACTAACACTTGATTGTAGCCAGAGAATCCATCTAATAGAGAAAATAACTCATAACCAGAAACCATTTGCAATATTTGTTCCATGTGTGGGACAGGATAATTGTCTTTATCAGAAGCGCGATTTAGGTTTCTAAAATCCACACATAGTCTAATTTCTCCAGATTTCTTTCTTACTGGTCCCAAATTTGAAACCCATTCCGAGTGTCTAACTTTGAAGATAATTTTAGCATCCAACAACTTCTTTACTTCATTATAAATTAGCGGCTCCAGTTTTGGATTCGTTTTCCTTAAAGGCTGTTGATAGGGCTTAACCCCAGATCTGATGCGGATAACATGTTGAATAATATTGGTGTCATATGTCTTTAGATCTTCATACGTCCAGGCAAAACATCTTTGTATTGTTTGAATAGACTGATGAACTTATTTCTTTCACCTAGAGAGCAACACTTTCCCAAATTCACATATTTAGGCTCAATTTCAGTCCCTAAATTAATCAACTCAAATTGTAGAGATGAGCTACGAGTCTTCACATTCACTGGCCTTTTGAATTTATCGTTTAGATCAAACACCCGCTCTAAAGTCCTGACTCCTTTAGGAATAAAATTATCGAATTTTAGCTCAGCATAATGTTCTTCATCATCAATGATTGCCCCTTTGAAGGTTTCATCATTTGTCAAGCATTCTAGAATCTGCTGATCATCATCAAAAACTCATAAATTGGTAATCATATCTAGAACCGAAGGCCTGAAAAGCAATTCAATAAAACACCAGTTATTAGAGGGCACAAGCCTCGCAGTTGAGGTGGCTAACAAGTCAGCTGCTGCATTCTTAAGTCTAGGAATTGATACAATATTAAATGCATGAAAACATTTAAGCAAATCCCATACTTCACTTTGATAAGCTTTTAAATGAGGGGAAATGCAATGTATTTGATTTCGAATATGTTTTACAATTATTTCAGAATCCCCATACACTTTCAGATTTTCTACCTCTAATTCAATTGATTTTCTTAGTCCTTGAACTAATGCTTCATATTCGGCTGTGTTATTGGTGCATTCAAACTCTAACCTACATGAAAGAAAATGTTGATCTTTCTTAGGATCAATCAGGACACAGCCGGCTCTTGACCCTTCCAAAGTTTTAGACCCATCAAAGAAAAGCGTCCAAAAATCACCTATCACTAATGTGCATGAATCAACATCTACATCTACAGTTAAGTCTACTATTTTACAATCAATTTCACCAGCCTGTGAAAACTGAAGGAGATCAGGCTGAGCATCTGATGTCTCACTGGTTTCTTCCGCTTAATAGTTTCCTAGTTCTAGCTCAATGAAGTAATTTCCCAAAACAGAATTCACTAGTTCATTTTTACCTTCGAACTGAGTAACATTGTGTTTCATGTGGGGTTCTCTTAAAAATTTAATTTGATTTGGGCTTCCTTTATAAGGTAGCCACAGATGTGACCAGTCCGAAGAAAAATATCCACTCAGCTTTGCTGACCAATCTCTGCTCAAAACAGTCCATAAGCCTCAGGTATGTCTACTACTACAATATCAATGAATTGACATACCTTATCATTTGAAGATAAGCGAATGAGAACATCCTCCATTTCCCCAGTTATCTTCACATTCGTTCTGTCGAATTGAATGACCTTCCAAGTAGATGGTTTAGGTTGTCCATTTGTCTTTTTGCAGACTGACAGCGGCATAACAATTACTGATGCCCCCGAGTCTACTAAACAGTTGTGCATGTTTTGGTTGAAAATTTCAAAAGTAAGGAGAAAAGGTGGAGTCTTGCATTTAGGCTTACCTCCCACACTTGCTTCACCAATTTCTTCTTCTTGGGGCTGATTGTCAGTGGGAAGCTTCTCCTCTGATATTTCGAGTGCTTTCAATAACTTTTCTTTCTGCTGCGGCACATTACACATCTCAAACAACGAGATATTTTCCTTCACCCTTTTGATATCCTCCACGATGTCGTAATCCATCTTATGTTCTGTGAGGTTTGTTTTAACATTAATGATCTTCTCTTCAATGGGCTTGGTAGGCATGTTGCTTTGTTTCGGATTTTGATTGGTGATGGTAAATTCCAGAATTTTATTAGCGGAGGTGTTTTTTTGAAATTTCTTTACATTCTTTTGAAGTCTCTTAATTTTTGGGAGCATAAGACTGTTTTCTTTAATCAACCCTTGGCTTCTTGTCGTCACATTCGTTTCCAAGATATCTTCATGTCTCAGATCCTTTTCTTCTTTGGTATCAAACAACAATACACAGTCCCATAAAACCATGGCATCATCCTCTTGCTTTTCTATTAATTTATTGTTGTCTTTTCCCTCTTCATCATTATCCTCGGTTAATTTGGAATCCAACAGCTGATTCATCACCAACGTCATTTAATTTATCCATTGAGGACAATTCTTTTCAGAATGGGGTTGTTGGTGAAAAGTGCAAAAGTTATCCATCCCCACCTCTGTTAAGTTCATCAATGCAGGATTGTGCGGAGGGGGTTGGGATTGATTGCTATCCTCCTTTTTCTTGTAATAAGGCTTATAAAACTTTTGGGCTTCATTTTCCTTTTCCAAGTCTATTATTCTGTTAGAGATCTTTTGCATCATCTTTGCCATTCCTTCGAAATCGTGTGATTGCTCCTCTTTAGGATTAGTAAATAACAAAGCTTTTCTCCCAACATTTTTCTCTCCTGACTGCTCAAGATAATCTTCAATGCTTTCCTTTTCAGCCTTTACTCTCTCCGCTTCTTCATAAGTCTCTGCTAGCATAGGTTTGGATTTCATTTTGGCAAACATGGCCAAATCGGGCCCTAGAGCTGAAGTATAATACTCAATCAGAACTTTATCCGAGGGTTTGTCAGTTTCAGAAAAATTCTTAAGATAAGGTGCAAATCTTTGGGTAAAAGTATGCACCTTCTCTTTTCTTTCTTTCTTTAAAACGCACAATCCTTTCATAAGAGCCTCATGAGTTTTTTGGGTTGCATATTTACTTCTGAAAATCCTTTCAAAGGTGTCCCAGTCTGGGATAGAGTTTGCATGCAAACCAAAATACCATGATGTTGTTGTTCCTTTAAGGGTATGCAGAAAAAGTCTACAAACTACATCCTCATGTTCCCCAGCCCTTAATCCTTCTATTGCCAAATAGAAACTTTGCAAATGGTCATCTACCAAAACCTTCTCATTTGGATCAAACTTGGGCAGCATCTTCTCAAAAGCTTGAGGTAAGACATGCAACAGAGGCGTTAAGTTCAGGGGTGATCTGGCTTTCCAATCAGGTGGTGGATTTGGTGGGTTAAGTGGCTGATTTGCATTTACGCCTGCCATGAGTCTAGGTGGAGAGTGAGGAGGTCAGGGAACAAGAGTATGCACAGGAGAGCAGTAAGGTGTGTTTGGGCCTACTTGATTCAAAGGTTGAACAACTTCCTGTAATGCTACTTCTACTAACTCTTCCAAATCTCCAACCAACACTGAATCTTCCAAGATGGGACGATATTTCTTCTTGTATTCTCTTCGAGGTAAATTGAGGATAGTGGGTAATCCTCCAATACTCTTTACATATGCCCTGGTGTGTCTCCTCAAATTATTAACAACTTCATTGTCTACAAAATACAAATGTTCTCTATTCTCTTCGGTATTTGGATCACTGGTGGAGTAATTTTGAGGAAATGGATTTCCCCAGCCATCCATGCACTGGTGGCCCTCCTTCTAGCGCCAGAAACTGTTGAGGCCTGGAAATTCGTAGGCAACAACAGCAAGGGATTCTCCCTAGTCAACGTTCCCAACTAGCCCGTGACTGTTTGGTATGGGGAATCCGTCTGGTTTGCGGTTCGGATACCGTAGGTCAAGTAACAAAAATAAAGGGTTCTACCGGTTGCGGCCCAGTCCACCATATCTATTTTTTGTATTTTTGACTTTAAGTATGATATGCAAGTGCCTATCTAACATGCAGATTGATAAAGAATACGAGGAGCGGTCATAATGTGATGCGCAGGTTATTACCTCTCGTCTTAGACTCTCTCGCATCTAAATCACACACAAATGAAAAACAAGATTAACTAAATTGTCCCTAGGGAGCAAGATTATCAATTAATGAGTAATGTATTACTGCTCCTATGTTAAGATAAATCACAGATAGTTGTTCTTAGAATCAAAACACATAAACATGAATAGAGATATGCACAACAAGATAGCTTATCATCTGTTAAAACATCCATTACTCATAGTGGAAATTATCACAAAATAAACTAGATAACATTCATACAAGAACATAGGTTCAGAAAGTTAGAATGATCTCACAGTTAAAAAAACACAGCTGAAAACGAAATAGTTCCCCTTCAACATTGTTCATTTCATCACATTTGAACATTCCACACAGCACTTTCTCCAACAGGCAAAATTGTAATTTTATTATTGCAAAACGAAATAGTTCCTCTTACAACAAGTAGTTCACAAGTCTCACTAGGAAAAATCCCCCTTCCTCCCTATATCTTTTGTATATTTATACAAGAACCAGCTCAAAACCTTTTGGTTGCCCCTCCAACTGTTTTAATCTCATAGTTTTGTCATTTTGCGAATGCTCATAATTCAACGTTACATATTAAATAAAGACTTTTATAAAAACGGGAATAGCTAGGTAACTGATGAACTGCCCAAGCCTGGGACTTTTCTCTTTAATGATTACACTCTGCCATTCCTCGGTCCCTCTTCAGACCCTTATTATTTTCTTTTCCTCGAGCAAAAACTCTGCTGCCTTATGCTTTAACATGCTTTGTCCTGTAGCTGCATCTTCTTCGCTGCAATAATCTTCAAACGGATATGAGAAAAACTCCTATGTCTGTCTGCGATCAAATGAAAACTCATCATTTATCCCGTCTATATTCAATAAACACTAACCATAATACCAATAAAATGAGCACTGAAAGAAAAGAAAACCAGAGCTGGGTTTTCACGCAAAAATTTCAACCTGATAAACAAGGCACACCGGTCATTTACGAAATCAGTAACGAGCTCATAACAATTGTTGGGGAAACGATTAGGAAATAGGCATATAAAACCCCCATTGGCGAATCGGAACACTTGACATCGGTTGGTTAGTGCGCTACGTGGCTGCAACGGCGAGTGACCCACAATCTAGGGGTCCCAGGACACAAACCAAGAATCGACGCGATAAAACTTCAGGGACCAAATCTACTGAGGCATCAGATAGTTAGTGCAGACTAGTCAGCATCAGAGAAAAATAGAATAGGACGTCGGCGAAAGGACAAGCAGTCCGACAGACAGTTAGTCTATTCGGGGGCCGCAACGATGGAACTCAATCAGCCCTCGCCCTCCGATCAAAGTCACAATATCTTTCGAAACATCGAAAAGCAAGACCTTTTTTCAACAATCCAATGTGGGATCGGCGAAAGGCTTTAATCATCGGCGCAATCTCTAATTGACTTCCGAAAAAGCGGCAACTAAAGATCCCATTTTAATCCTTGGCCAAACTATGGAAACGATAGAACACCATGAAACCTGCTAAGTTCTACAGTCCATAGCAATCGCAGACCAAAACGAATTCCCAACAAGCAAGAAAAACTGGCCTCAAACAATCCAATCATGTAGCAGAGTGGGAACAAACGGTCTTCAACAAAATCAACAAGGAGAGTTCAAAATTTTAGAAATTTGGGAGAGGTTGTAGCTACAACAAGGAATTCAATTATATTTTTTAAAACTTCATCATATAACAATAATTTCATGAGACTAACCAGATTTCTTCCTAACAAGAAAATATTTATTAAGTTGTGAGGATTCAATCCTCCAAAAGGATACTCCATCTCTTGCAATTAGAGCAATTAAGTTGTTTAGTCAGACGAAAAGAATCAGTCCTCTGCAGGGTCACTTGAATCTACATTGAAAGTGTTAAAATATTATTAGAAAATGATAAAGATTCAGAGTAATAAAAAATATTGGTAATCTATTTCTTCCTGGAAGATAAACAAGCACATTTTAAAGATGAAATGCTACTTCATTCGGTAACTGATAAACAATAAAACAGTTCATAGTACAACATTTCATGCTTCAAAAGGGTAGGTCAAGGATTCAAAAGCCATGTTGTCACCAAATCGACTGTAGATACAACCCTATGAATCCAACAGACAAATGCTCACACTTTTAATTGCCCATATGTCCACCAGCAACCAGCTGTCGGTGACGGTAACAACCCGCTCGCCCACCAACCACGTGCTCTCCTATGAATTATCGTTGAAACCATCTCCATCTCCATTTAGCAGCAAATCTAGGGCCGATTTCCGTCTATTTCCTGCCCTTTCCCCAAAATAGAAATCCACGGAACTTGACGCCCTTTACTACAATAAAACAAATATAAAGAAAATGGAAGAAAATCACTTATCTATGAATATTTTCTTTTACAGAGTAACGAATTCAGTTTCGACAGAAGAAGGCTTGAGTTCTTGAGCAATGAATTGATGCCCCCGTGTGTGATGGCTCAAGTTCTTGAGCACTGAATCTATGTTCTCCGATGTCCTGATGTCGCAGGTGCAATTATGGGCACGTTGGTGCACCTTTACGCGTGTGGAGAGGGTCTTGGTGTGCGCGCAGTTCCTGAGCAGACCTGCAAGCTACGCGCGAGGGGTAGAATTGCTTGCTGAACTCTGGGGATGCACGTGATTCTTTAGAGTCGCTCGTGTTGCTATTAGTGCGCTGATCATATCATAAGCATGGATTTTCAATCTACCTTACCACAAGAGCTCCCACATTCCATGACACCTATCCAATCATCATTTGCTAAGTTAACGAGACACGTGTCAAAATTTTATTTGTTAGGGAGACTAGGAATCTTCGGATACTACGTCTCCATAGGGAACGCCTCCGGCGTAATTATAATGCTATTGTTTAATCTTAAAAAGTTCACTGAAGCCAAATAAAGTGGAGTTTTGTATCATCAACTTACATTGGATTGGAGCATAACTCAAAAATTTAAGACCCAAAAGACAATATTGTAAAAAGTTCAGGGAAGTTAAGGTGGAGCTTTGTATCATCAACTTACTGTGCATTGGAGCATAGCTGAAAAATTTCAAAGCCAAAGGACGATAGTTGGAAAACCATATGATTTCTAAGTATATATAAAAAAATTGTTAGAGGTAATGCAACAATGTATTCGTTTATGTTTTCTATATCTAGGTTAGTTGTTTGAACATCTCCTGTGCTATAGGATCTTATGCATATCCTTAGAATCTAGCTTAGTTAATTATTTTTCTATATATGTATATTCATCAATACAATTGAGTTGAGTGTGTATCTCCTCTTGTTTGTGCGAGCCTTTGTGCTCTGTTGATTCATCTGAATACCTAACTTGGTATCATAGCATTGGTATAGTGTTGGGATTTGAAAATCGTGAAACCTGTGTGGGTGTGAGAATCATGAAGCCAATATGAATCTTGTATCGTTTGTGGAAGGAGTCTCATAGCTTGTCCATCACCGAAGGACGTAGAGACTACAGATCCGTGTGAGTGAGGTTCGTATGAGAACATTGCTAACCAATATCGCTGGAGGGATGGCTACTACCATATGAAAGCATCAATCAAAAGGAGAGATCGTTGCATGGCAGAGAACATTTCACAACTGCAGCATGGGAGCTCATTGAAGGAGAATAGTTGGTGCATAGAGCGGAACGTGGAGGAGCTTCCTACCTATTTACATGTCTGCATGTTTTCCTGTCTACAAAATCAGTGAGAGATCATTGTCAGTAATTGTTGATCTCCCATCGCTGCCTGAACTGAAACAAAATGCTGAGGAGAGGAGCTCGTTTCCCAATCAATTGTCGATGTTGTTTCTAAGAGCATATAGTACGTTGGATCCGCTTTCACTGAGAAAAGACAGAGCACGAGCCATGCCTCCTCTACCAAAACTCAATGCACTAGAATCGTAGATCAGTAGAAGGAAAAGAGTGTCGGACCTGCCCTTCCTTACACCGATTTTGGACGACGCAGGTTCAGGAGCAAGCAATAAGCGCCAATCAATTTGTCAGTAAAGAAGGTAAACAAGTGGTATTTTTATTATTATTGAATTTGGTCTTTGGGCACCCTTCAAATATTAGAAAATGGTAGACATGTCCCTTGCTGATTTATATATCACTAAATCATTGAAGTTAAATGGAGAGAATTATGTAAACTGGAAATTCAAATTAATAACTATACTTGAAGCTCCCAGTTTGTGGTTGATTGTGAAAGGGGATGAACAAAAGCCCTCAGATCCATTGTCAATCTCATATTGGAATACGTGGGAAGTCCAAGCGAAGGTATTGATTTGTATGTCTATAAAAGACAATATTATTCCTCATATCAAAAATTGCAAGACGTCCAAAGATACATGGGATAAAGTCAAAGGTTTGTATGAGACATCAAATTCAAATAGAATTTTGTTTTTGAAGACTAAATTATTGTTTATTAAGATGGAAGTGAACGAAGCCGTAACTAAATATCTCTCCCGCATCAAAGATTTACGAGATAATATGGGTGATATTGGTGAAGAAATTTCCAGTACTGATCTGGTGACTATTACATTAAAAGGCTTATTGCTAGATTATAAAGTGTTCATCTCAGTGCTTGCAGCAAGACAGACTCCTCCTACCTTTACAGAGCTCGGCAAAATCCTACTATAAGAAGAAGAGAGAATGGAGATTTATGAGCCAGAATCTCATACTGCAGATCATGCATTGATGGCAAAAGGCAGACACACACACAGGGGAAATCAATGGAACAAACACAAAGGCAAGTTTCGTACAAGACATAGAGGTATGCCACACACTGACTCTAATGTTAATAGAGAAGTTGTATGCCATTATTGTGACAAATCAAGTCATATTGCTAGAGACTGTTTTAAGAAGATAAAAAATGAGTCCAATAATAGATACATAAAACATAATGGAAACTATGTAAGAAAAAACACCCTTGATGTCAATGGATTAAAAAATCTTAGGCTGTTTATATCTGAACATGCTTTATCTGCTGAAATGGATGACAAAAATGCATGGTTTATAGATTTAGGTGCTTCTTCCCATATGTCCTATAATAGAGACATGTATGATGAGTATCATGAAAATTCTGATGGAACACACATTTATTTGGGTGATAACAGGTCACACAAGGTCCAAGGTTATGGAGTAAAAGTGTAAATCTACCTGACGAACAATTTAAACAGATTCATAATGTGATGTATGTTCCAGGCATCAAAAAGAATTTAATATATGTTTCTACTATCACTGATAATGATTTGAAATTAGAATTTGATAAATATAAGTGTCCTGTTAAAGATGTCTAAGATCATTACAGAGTTATAGTGACGGGATCCAGACTTGGCGGATTATACAAGTTGGATGCAATCAAGGAAAACCATCAAGCACTAACCTCTTTAGCCATTTCAAATGTCGAATTATGGCATCAAAGGTATGGACACCTCAATCACAATGATATTATGTTATTATAGAAAAATTGTATGGTTTAAGGTCTTCATGTTATCAAAGATGATCATATAGAATGTGTTGCATGTGCACTCAGAAAACAACACAAAAATGAATTTCCTAACCATGAAGAGAAGAGACATACCGAACTCCTTGAATTAATACACACTAATGTATGTGGACCTATGCAAACAAGATCACTAGTTGGTGCTTGGTATTTTCTGATATTTGTTGATGACATATCTAGGCGCACATGGGCTTACTTCATAAGAAGAAAAAACAATGTTTTTGAATACTTCAAGGAATCCAGAATCAAAGTTGAAAAGCAAATAGGTAAATACATAAAAATCCTCAGATTGGATCAAGCTGGTGAGTACACTTATGGAGCTTTTAAAGGATATTGTACAGAAAATGGGATCCAACAACAATTCACTGTGACTGATACACCTTAGCAAAATGGAGTCGCTGAGAGGAAAAACAGAACATTGGTGGAATGTGCTCGCAACATGCTCCAAGATAAAAAAATTTCAAATGGTTTTTGGGCTGAAGCAATTAACATTGTTGTGTATCTAAAGAACATGAGTCCAACAAATAAATTAGAACTCAAAACCCCGTTTGAATTCTTTTATGGGTATAAACCATAAATTAGTCATTTAAGAATATTTGGCTGTAGGGCCCTTGCCTACATTCCTAAAGACGACCAAAGGAAATTGGATGCTAAATCCATTAAATGTGTCTTTGTTGGCTACTGTGATGATCAGAAAGCATATAAATTATTTCATCCTAGTTCGCATAAATTGATTGCTAGTAGAGATGTTGTATTTCATGAAAATACAGATATAAGTAACAAGATGAACAATGCCGATGAAGAACAAATCCCAGATGAGAATGTCAAAATAGATAAAATTGTTCAAAAAGTGTAGGAACAACAGCAAGTACAAGAGCAACAACAGGTTCAGGAACAAGAGTGAAACATGAGTGATACTACCTCATATGAAGAAACAACAGAAAGCAGAAGAATCATGGATGGAACTCCAACAGGTATTGAAGTACCTAGAAGGTCAAATTGACAAACTTAACATCCTGCAAAGTTTAAAGAATATGCCTTGATGACTAATGTAATGAATGCCAAAGAACCATTAAATTATGATCAAGCCAAAGATAAGGAAGAATGGGTGACTGCAATACCGAGGAATATAATTCTATTATGTGAAATACAACTTGGGAATTAGTAGAATTACCCGAAAATAAAGTACCCATAGGATCTAAATGGCTATTCAAATCTAAGCTCAAAGATGATGGTAGTATTGACAAATTTAAGGAAATATTAGTTGCAAAGGGTTATTCTCAACAAGAAGGGATTGACTTGAAAGAAACATATGCACCGTTAGCTAAATTAAACACTATCAAATTGCTAGTTGCATTAGCTACTAAACATAACTGGAGAATGCACCAATTAGATGTTAAATTTGCTTTTCTAAACGGTGATTTAAAAGAGGAAGTATATTTAGTGTAGCCTGAAGGCTTTGTGCAGAAAGGTCAGGAGCATCTTGTGTGTAGATGAAAGAAAGCTATCTATGGACTGAAACATGATCCTAGATTGTGGTATATCAAGATTGATTCCTTCTTTAAACATCAAGGATTTCTCAAAAGTAAAAATGATTTAAGCCTATATATTAAGAAAGACAAAGAGGTAAATTTTTGCCTATGTAAATGATCTTATCATTACAGGTGGATCATATCAATTAATTGTAGATATTAAAAGTAATATGTCTCAGCAATTTGAAGTGAAGGACCTTGGTGACTTGTATTAGGCGTTTCTTTTTGGAGAGAGTCTGGTAAAAAATTCATCACTCAAAGCAAGTATGCAAGGGAAATCGTTGACAAATTTCAAATGAGCGAATGCAAAGCTGTATCAACCCCTTTGGATAAAACTATCAAATTGTACAACAATGATGGATTCAAAGAAGCAGATGGTACTTTGTATTGCCAACTAGTGGGTAGTATGAACTATCTCACTACTACAAGGCCATACATATCATATTATGTTAGCATTCTTATTCAATTCTTGGCTAAGCCATGAAAAACACATTGGAAAGCTGCAAAACAAGTTCTGAGATACTTAAAAGGAACAGCTAATTTTGGTATTTTATATACTGATGTATTTGATGTTCAGTTGGCAGGTTATTCTGATTCTAATTGGGCAGGAGATCTTGAGACATAAAATCCACTTTTGGATATGCTTTTAAAATTGGTTCGGGAGTCATGTCATGGAGCAGTAAGAAACAACCAACTGTTTCGTTGTCATCCATCGAAGCTAAATATAAAGCATCAACCAGTGCGACTTGTGAAGCCATTTGGTTCAGGTGCATTCTTGAAGATGTTGGAACAAAACAAAAACAAGCTACTAGAATTCAATGTGACAATCAATGCTCAATTAAGTTGGCACACAATCCAGTCTATCATGCCAGATCCAAACATATTGAGCTGCAACATCATTTTGTGAGAGAAAAGATTGAGTCTAAATAAATTGAATTGATCTATTGCAGTACAAGTGAGAATGTTGCTTATATTTTTACCAAACCAATTGGAAGAATCCACTTTGAGGATCTTAGACATAAACATGGTGTTTTCAAGAATCCATTTATGCATTAAGGGAGGTTGTTAGAGATAATGGAGCACTGTATTCATTTAAGTTTTCTATATACAAATTAGTCGTTTGAACAACTCCTATGTTGTAGGATCTGATGCATATCCTTAGGATCTAGCTTAGTTGATTATTTTCCTATATAAGTACGTTTTATTCATTAATACAATTGAGTTGTGTGTGTATCTCCTCCTGTCCGTGCGAGCGTTTGTGCTCTGTTGATTCCTATGAATACCTAATTAAAGTGTGGGCCTCTTGCTTATACAATTGAATGGCAATGGATTTTTCAACATGTGTTACATGGCCAATGTCAAGCAGTTGAGCCCATTCCTTCCTCTTATCATTGGTTAACATAAATGAGGTAGGCAGAAAATAAAAGCCCTTAATTAGTTTCTTAAAAGTAATTTTGTGTGCATACAACTCAACACTATAGAAATCGAAATGTCAAAATAAACATGTTTACCTCTATATTAATCTTCCTTATGACGTTTACAATAAATTGTAATGTTACTCAATTTGAGTTAATCATTTATTAACGATATTTCCCCATCACTAATATCTAATTTATTAACAATATTTCCCAGTCACTAATATCTATTTTCACTAGTGCTAATTAATTATCGAGAGTGAATAGAATAACCACTTCCTTAATATGGAGAATAAAGAATGAGTGAAAAAGTTAATACAAAGAATGGAGAATGAGTGAAAAAGTTAACATGGAGAAGTATTTAACCATACTTTTATTTGTTTGTATGGTATTGTGACCAGAGAATCCGCCAAAAGGGTATAAGGACTACATTTCTATTCGCCAAAAGGGTATAAGGACTACATTTCTATTCAGACAATGCATATTCAAGATAGCTCAACAATTTCTACATTAAATGATTAAATGATTAAATATAGAATTGTTGACTTTAATTTGGATTAGAACTAGCATTTGCATCGAGAGGTGCAAAGGAACATTGAGAGGGTAAAAATATTGAGTCTTTCTGTAACTCAACCTTTCCGCAACTCAACTTTTCTGCATTCTCCCTTTCTGCAAGTTCCTTTCCGCAAGTGCCTTTCGGCAACACTATTTCAACAAGCTCCTTTCTGCAATTGCCTTTCCAGAACATTGTTTCCACAATAGAGTTTCTACAAATTTGTTTCCGCAATTGTAGGTATGCAATTGTAATTTTCAAAAACTGGCTTCCACAATCTTGCGGCCTAGTGCTGGCATCAACAGATCCCATTTTAAGAGCGTAAAATGGGAGTCCCACTCATCCATTCAATTGGATTTCGAAGGAAAGGTCTTTTATGGGAGTTTTGATCTTCTTTACTGTAAGTACTGTGTTTTGGTTTTAATAAAATTTCCTTAAAAAACCTTGTTTTTTAGTTTTGTGAATTGGGGAAGCGCCATCTTTCTTTTATATATATTTTGTGTTTCCGCAACCCGCATTCTGCAACCAAAAAATGGATTGTGGAAGTCATTTTTTGGGGGTTTTTCGGAAATCGTTTTCCCGCAAATGCGGATTGCGGATATTAGAATTTTCTTTGTTTAAAAAATGTTTGTCTTTCCACAACCCACAATGCAGATTGCGGATTGCGGATATCCTTTTCGAAATAAAACCTTATCTTTTCGGTTTCACTTTTCGCATTTTGCAATGCGGATTATGGAAAGCGGAAAAATCGTTTCACGAATAATTTTCATTTTTCGGTTTCGCAAATCGCAACCAACAATGTGGATTGCAAAAAGCAGAAACTCAATAAAAATATAGTTTGTAACATTGTTATCCTACAAGCCGCAAATCTTTTATGGATTCCGGATTGCAGAACTTTAAAGAATTTTTCTTGGTTACTAATCTCATTTCGCATTCTGTAACCCGCAATGCGGATTGCGGATTGCTGGAATCATAAGATCTAAAGTTTTGGGTTGATTTCATCTCCTCATTTTGGTTTCCCACTCTAATCTCAACCGTCCATTTTTGCGAGATCTACGACCCAGATCTATTATGTCATTGATCCTTGGCTTATTTGATTCATTTGATTTTATGAATTCTTTACCATTTTCACTTGCGATTTTTCACTGTGTTTGTGATTTTTATTGTGATTTTCTTGTTCAGCTCACCAATCCTCTGATCTCCAATCTATCCATCGATAAGTTTCTTACTCTTTCCAGTCATTTTTTGTTATTTTTAACCATGGTAAAATGTAATTATGGTTGCCAAATTTCTACCAAAATTTACCTCCAAGCCCAACAATATGTCCAGAAACACCAGGTCTAAGACCGCTCTGAATGAGCAAAAGAGCAAGGACCCAAACACCGATATCTTCACTAACACCAGTGGACGAGTGTCTGAAACCCTCCATCTAGACTGGTCCAGAATTTATGCCATATTGGACAATAATGACTTCTCTGCCATTGCCCATGACCGGCTTGCATATGCTAAAGTTAGCAATTCTCAGCTCCTTTTCATTGCAGCCATACCTCCTTTTATGTCGTACACAGACTTGGTCAAGTGGATACTTGACCATGCAAGCCCTAAAGAACGGTCTTTCGACGACTACAATGGAAACTTGAAAATTGCGCAAAGGTCGGTTCAGAAAGCTGAGTGCGGAAAGGTCTGTTGCAGAGAGTTTGTTGCGGAAAAAACAATTGTGGAAGGACGTGACTACCATGGTATGTCCCGTTTCTGTATGGTTGATAAAGGCAAAAATGAAATTACAAGTCTAAGAAGGTCAACCATGGAATTTACAGGTATATATTGGATGTCCTGAATAGTTTTAAAGTTAAAGCAATGTAAAGGTATTAAGGGGTATTTATCTAAGCATAGTTGGATGGTTGAGGAGGAACCTAAGAAAATCTCATGATCAATTTTCAAATGGTTGAAAATTGGATTGGATGATTTGACTGTGCCATTTGATACTATGTACACTACTCCTATTTGTATTTGGTTGTACAAAGAGAGTGCCAATCCATTGAATGCAGAGATATCTATTTCATCGTGTGAAGCATTAACAAGGTCAAATCCAAACACTTTGCCAGACCCTCGTTGGTTTCCATATTCATGAATGTTTGTCTTGACAATAACTCAACCTTGAATGCTCCAAATTTTGCTAGAAGAGGCAAGTGATATGAATGGGATAGTCGATGTAGGCAAGGCAGGGTTTTCATTTATTGAGGTATGGTTTACGAGCGAAGGGGTGCAAGTTTGCAGCGAGCTGTTATCTGGAACATAGGAACTACTATGCGAGGGAGAGGCTACAACTAAGTGGTAAGAGGAAGGGTCTCCAATAATCGATGCATCCACTGTGACAACCTCGAGTGCAAGCAATGTGATAGTCCTGGTAAGAAGAAGTGTGTTAGAGAGTAATGGGAGACAAAGATGTGTGATGCATCAATGGTATGAAATTCATTAAGTGGAAAAAAACAACAAGGAAATGAAACATACATTACATTATGTACAACATTGCATGTACAATGGGTGACTTCGATTATAGTTCCTTCTTTTAGTTTCCCATCTTGTACAAGACTATTATATATAATTGGAAGTAATAGCTCATGCTTATGAAGATTGTCTAAGATAGAAATTTAGAACCGAATAGTTGATGAGTTGAGTGAGTTCACTTGGTTTAATGTAAAGACTTGGACTAGCGAGCAAAGGTTGACAACACCATGTAGAAAGAGTGAAATAGCATCTTCAGTTAGCACGGTCTCCATAAGGCGATGGTTGTTCTTTCATATGGAATCAAATAGAGCTTGAACAAAAAAAAGCGATATCTTTAAAGCTTTAGAATTGACAAGGTGTCTATAAAAATCTATATTTTAGCAATGTTGCTAAGCTTGAACATTTCAGGTAGATAAACCTGACTATGCAAAACATATGTGATGATGTTACTGGTTCAAGGCTGCATACTTTCAAAGGCGATAAAGCACATGTCTATTGTGTATGCCACTGTTACAAATAAACTATTCAGGTATACTGATTCCCCATGGTACATTTTTGGTCTTCTCTTCTCATGTATCATTTTATGTTCTACTCAAATGTTCATGCAAACATAAAGGATTGGTTACATTATTTGATAGGTTGAAGGATTGGTTACAATGTTCATAGTCATTAATGAACTATAATGCCCTAACTATCAACTACTGTTATAGCGGATTTCACCTCACTAGGTGAATCACACATTGTATGGCCTTCCCCTGTCCCGCTGCAGACTCATTAGCCCCTATGGACCACATTTTATCCTTTGATGTTACCTTGATCATCCCTAAAACCATATAAAAGATTATATACGCGGATTTTACCCCGATAACCGCGTACATACGCGGGTTTATCCCCGATAACCGCGTACATCGAGATGTGCGCATAGTCCAAATATTTTTGGAGTTTTCCTTCACATGGATCCGACTCATTTGACTCCTGGCCTTCCATATGCCTTGAGATCGCTCGGATTCGACCCTTCAGTATCCCTTGTGAAGATATATAAGGAATCCCTTGGTACATCGGAGGGGGGGGGACATAAGAGAGAATTGAGAGCATCGAAACTATAGTCCATTATTGCCAAAACTTTATGCTTGAGTTTGCATCCCTTTCTCCATTGGAGCACTGTTGTGTTCTTCCCAAGCTTTCCCTTTGCTAGTAAGCTTGCTATCGAAGTGATGGAGGATTGAGGTGGTGGAGGCCCAAGTGGGGGATTCAGTTTCTCCGATTCGCAGACGTGCCGTCAGAGGTTGTCACTTGTAATCTCTGATTCATATTAATAGAAATATATTTTCCTGTCCAGTAATGTGTATTTGAATGAATATTGTATCCATTGGAATATGTCAAATGCTTTTACATTATTGATTGTATATGCTAGAATAGATCTAACACCATGAAATATAGTATGCTTGTATTGTTTACTTGTTGTTGAGGACGTGCTATAACAATTCAAGCTGAAGATTGGAAAGCTCAACGGGGATCTACTTCAACCGTCCGGAATAAGGTACGAGGTTCGATCCTTTAGTGTTAGATTGTTTATTTCTATTGCATATTGGGAAAGATTGATTTCTGGAGTCTAGCTGTCTGTTGTGGTACCCCAAGCCATAGGAATTTCCTTCTGTAACAGAATTGGCGACTCCACTGGGGAGTTCTTAGTTGTCCTTTGGGGGTGATTTTCTTGGCATTCAATGTATTTGAATTGCTCTTTCTCTCTTGCTTCGGTGTCGAGACTGGGGGCATGTATGCCTGGTAGAGTCTGATTGGAGTAAAGTCTGTCTCAGTCTACCTGTTTGCCTTGTTTTATGCACCTTTTTCTTCCTATACGCGGGTTTATTGCTTACAGTCGCGTATACACATGGGTTTCTCTGGGATTTCCGCGTATACACGCGGGTATACTGTGAACAGTCGCGTATACCTTGGTTTTTACCTTGTTGTGGAAGATAGTGGGTTGCTGGGTGAATGCTGTTAGTTGCTGAGTCTCCTTTGGCACTGCCTGGGTCTGTTTTGATATTATTGACTTGCTCTTGGTTTCTCTCTACTTCTGTGTCACATTTTATAGTATGTTTTTCCATTGACACTCCCCTTTATTGGTTTGGCCTTGACCTACTTTTTACCACTGCCTTCTCTGTGTATGCGGATTTTTGGTCAAAAGTCACGTACATACGCAGCTGTTCTTTATACAGTCGTGTACATCCTCCCTTTTGGTGAGTCTGATGTTGTGGTAAGTTGCTGGGTGGGTTGTGAGCGTGGTTGGGTCTTCCTTGGGTCTGAAGTTGTCTGTTGGATGCCTCTTTTGTGACCAGAAACCGTTCGTGCCGCTCACAGGTATAACGTCTACACTGGCATATAGGTTAGGTTCACCGCCATTTGCATTTTGCATGACCTTATGACCATGTCACTCTCTCCTTAGGTACGAACCCACTCTATTATGTCACGAAACCTTCTTGCTGATTTAGAAGTGGCATGATATGAGTGGTAGAGCCTCACCTTAAATGGGTACCCTAGTTAGCACCTTCTTTGTATTTGGTGCCCATGCCGATGTTTCTCCCTTTAGGGTGTGGGAGTCCGTTGTATAGTATTGCCATGACATTTCGCAAGAGCCTCATACTCCTCTTGATCTTATGATGGCCATGTTCCCCCTGGACTCCCTGGTTTCAAGCTGTGAATGCATTTTCATGAGCTTTGCCTGTCTTATTGAGCTTTATGCCGGCTCTCCTGACATTGCGTTTCAGCCATATAGCCCGAGCTTGTCTCATGTCTAGCCATGCAGAGCCATCTTTTATATCCTTCATAGCTTGATTTCCCTTTTTATCGGGAGGGGATTTTCCCCCGAGTGTCGATATCCTACAAATGTTTCCTTGCATTGAGCATAGGTATGTTCCACTGCTTGGAACTAGTTTGTTTGCCCTGATGACACTTGTCTCCTCCTAGCTTGTAACTATAAAGTTAGTTTATTCTTTTTTCAAGCTTTTCAAATAACTGAAAAATACCAAAAAAAAATTAAAAAACCAAAAAGCTGGACAGGAAAAGATGTTACCTTTGGCAGCTATCGAGTCGTGTCGCCTTTGAACAGAGCACTGTACCATTGGTTGGGTTATAGTTTGAATTTAGGAAGCTGTACTCGTTTATATCTGTTTATCTCCACCGACTGGTTATGCTTCCAGTCCCTATGGAGCCTCTCTTGATGCCTCCTGCGTCATAGAGATGGCCCAGTTTGTATATCAAGTCTATGCTGCCTTTATTCAGTCACCATACGCCGTTATGCTCTTATTCGAAGGAAGTTGAAACCTGAGTCGGCCATTCCTCAGTTATCTTGACTTTGCATGTCGGCCATTCCCGATACAGTTACTAGTTCGTGCACCTTATGATCGAGTCCTTCCACATTAGACAGCTTTGCTAAGTACCTCATGTTGGATGATGGGGGATGCCTTAATGCCCTCCTTCCAGCAGATTTCATCCCATCGACTTCAGATCATTTATTCTGGGATTGGAGTCTAGAGTCATTATGAGTGCCTTGAGACTTGCAGTCATCAGTGGCAGGTTCTCTCGCCATCGACAGTTTTGGGAATACATCAATGTCCCCTGATCGATGGACTCTCTCAAGTGTTCGACCTCAACACATTTATTCACACTTGTTAGTTTGCACTCTAGTACCTTGATTCCCATTTTCATTATCGGTGGGTAATCTCGCGTCTGTTAACGGTATACATCAATGACCGGTAATCAGACGATGGACTACTATGTTCGACCTCGACACCTCTATTCGCATAGTAAGACATGTACTTGTAGCGGTTTGTGTAGAAGACCTTCCAGATTGGTGGCATCTCTTATATGCTACCTCCTTGATCGTGCCAGTGTTCATGAGATTTCAGCGCTCGTGATTTGATACCAGTGTATGTCAGATATTTCCAGCCTATGGAGATCTTGATCCTGTTTATATCTTCAGCCATTATGGAGATCATGGTCCTTATGTATATTGTATATATTCATCATGGAGATTCTGATCTATGTATATTGTACGTGGCGATAACCACATATGTGATATCATGTTGTATGCCTATTCATGGCCATGTACTCTTATGTATCCGGGACTGCTATATGTACTTACAGTTATATGCAGAGTTGTATTACGGTATTATGCTGATTGGGTGGCTGGTCTTCCATTTGGGTACCTTCATAACTCCACTTCTGGGATGGACTTATAATGTATTTCGGCCATCGCATAACCCCTCTGACCTCACACATTAGGGGGCATCTGTTATAGCGGATTTCACCTCACTAGGTGAATCACACATTGTATGGCCTTCCCCTGTCCCGCTGCAGACTCATTAGCCCCTATGGACCACATTTTATCCTTTGATGTTACCTTGATCATCCATAAAACCATATAAAAGATTATATACGCGGCTTTTACCCCGATAACCGCGTACATACGCGGGTTTATCCCCGATAACCGCGTACATCGGGATGTGCGCATAGTCCAAATATTTTTGGAGTTTTCCTTCACATGGATCCGACTCATTCGACTCCTGGCCTTCCATATGCCTTGAGATCGCTCGGATTCGACCCTTCAGTATCCCTTGTGAAGCTATATAAGGAATCCCTTGGTACATCGGAGGGGGGGGAACATAAGAGAGAATTGAGAGCATCGAAACTATAGTCCATTGTTGCCAGAAATTTATGCTTGAGTCTGCATCCCTTTGTCCCTTGGAGCACTGTTGTGTTCTTCCCAAGCTTTCCCTTTGCTAGTAAGCTTGCTATCGAAGTGATGGAGGATTGAGGTGGTGGAGGCCCAAGTGGGAGATTCAGTTTCTCCGGTTCGCAGACGTGCCGTCAGAGGTTGTCACTTGTAATCTCTGACTCTTATTAATAGAAATATCTTTTCCTGTCCAGTAATGTGTATTTGAATGAATATTGTTTCCATTGGAATATGTCAAATGCTTTTACATTATTTATTATATATGCTAGAATAGATCTAACACCATGAAATATAGTATGCTTGTATTGTTTACTTGTTGTTGAGGACGTGCTATAACAATTCAAGCTGAAGATTGGAAAGCTCAACAGGGATCTACTTCAACCGTCCGGAATAAGGTACGAGGTTCGATCCTTTAGTGTTAGATTGTTTATTTCTATTGCATATTGGGAAAGATTGATTTCTGGAGTCTAGCTGTCTGTTGTGGTACCCCAAGCCATAGGAATTTCCTTCCGTAACAACTACATGTAATGTTTCTTATTTTCTTTTACATTACTTATGTCAAGTGATCTCAATTTCAATTATGTTGGTTACCACCATGAAAGAAAATTTGGATTTGATGCTAACAAAGGAATATGTGATTATGTGGTTAATTGCTTTGTTGAATTGAACCAATAAATGGGGAACATATAAGTAAATGATACATCTCAAGAAGAAGCATATTCTTTTTACTTTGCTATTGGAATAATACATTAAATAATGGGAACAACATAAGTGTGACCAATAGAAGAATTATTATAATCACAAATATATGTTTAGAGGACAAATAATACATCTATAGAGCAAACAATGAAAAGATTTAAGCAGAATTTGAAGCAAATAAGCTTTCCTATTTTTTCCTACGTTGGACATGTGATTGTCTTGCATTCGAGAGTATCTAGAAAAAGAGAAAGTTGGAGAAATGTGAAGGCCTAAAAGAGCTTAACTCTTGATATTGCAGTGAATGTAAGCCCTTGTCTATCAATGTTTCCATTATCTATTGTTTCATTTTGTAGGGTCATACCTTGCGATTTATGAATTGTTAAACCCCATGCCATACGAAGTGGTAGTTGCCTACACATTCCTCTTGTTATGGGAGAGATGGGAACATAAGTAGGATTAGAAGCATCACATAAGGCTCCTTTGTAGTGGAGGAATTGGACAACAACAAAGGAGGGTAAGGTAGGAGGATGTTTGTTGGAGTTGTAGAAAATGTCAATGACTTTTCCAAGTGAGTCATTAACAAGGCTTGCTCCAACCCATAAATTAGCAGTTAACATGACTTGTTGACCAATAGCAAGAAGGACCTCTAATGGTAATTGTTCATCTATGGATTGGAGGACATGTTTGTAGGTTTTTTTTCTGCAAGGCAATGTGCAATTGCCATATTAAGGTGTTTGAGAATGTGTTTGTTGTGCAGTGCAACAGAGCTATTAGTGGCATACAAGTGGTTAGATTGTTCAAATGAACATTTTTCTACATGTGAAAGGGATGAGGTTGTTCTTGTCATTAGGAGTGCCTAGTCTTCAAGAGTTGGTGTTGCATTTCGAAGGTTTAGTAAGAGTTGGCGATAAAATTTGAGAAGGCCTATTTCCTTGTTGTCAAAAATTGGTATTGAGCATGACAAAATAATCAAAAGTGTAGAATTTTCAACACTCTCCCAACCTGGTTTCCAACTCTATTTTAAGACATTATTTAATGCCCAACCCAATTCATATTTTTGCTGCAAATTATATTTTTCTCATAAACAATATAGGACTAAAAACACAAGAAGAATTTTTACAACATTTTCATGTGCAACAAATAAACACATTCACACATAAATTTCAGACACAGTATTTTTGGTCCAATGACCAAGGAAAAACCCCAACCTCCAGAGAAAACCTGTGAGAGAGAGAAATTTTATTTATCTGGAAAAATTACAGTGAAAGATACAAAAAATATCAATCCAACTTATCTCAATCAGATGAAGAAGCTTTGCCTCGATTTTCATGGAAAACATAAAAATCAAATCCAGAAAATTCTGCTGCAACCTCCTAAAAAATTGTGTTGTTGTATGGATTGTACGACAGCCATACAGATGGGTTGTATGGCCTGTCTCTATGAACCTGTCTCAATTTCTATGGCGGTTGATGTCCTTGGGAATCATGCCTCGAAAATCATGCCCGACTTCTCCTCCTTGAAAACTGTGCCTCAATTTTTATGCCTTGGGATCTGTACCATGTATGGAACATCAATAAATGCTCCTGATTTTGCCTTGATTTTTGTTCCTTGCTGTTGTACTTTCCTTCCTAGATTTGTGTTCCCAAAGAAAAAATGTTCCTACTGCTATTTTCTTCTCTTTCTCATAAATGACCCTCTTCTCTATCAAAATGCAGCAGTTCATGTTCACTTGGAAAGCTTTCATTTTAGGTACAAAGTTAGGGTGAATGAAAAACCATCTAATCCTAGGGATCATATTAGACTATATGAGTAGTTGTGATTAAAATCACTTTTCTCCTCAAAATGAACATAAATTCACTCACTTTTTAAATTTTCACTTAAAGTCACTTTATTCTCTAAAGTGCAATTAATGCTCATCTCAAGTCATTAATATAAATTCCAAGTGACTCAACCCCTTTTCCTAGTGACTTAGGCAAATATCACTTAGGGGAACAACTCCTAGGTATAAAAATCAACACTCCCTCTTACCGAGGAAGTTGTTCTTCACCACACCCAACTTGTCTCTGAAATGAATAAACTTGCCTCTTCCAAGAGACTTTGTTAGGATATCTGCAACCTGCTCATCAGTTGAAATCTACTACAATGTCATTGCTCCTCTCTTAACAAAATCACAAATGAAATAATATATGATCTCAATATGCTTTGACCTGTCATGAAATACATGATTCTTAGATAGCTGGATGCAACTCTAATTATCACAATAAATCATTGTAGGCCTTAGCTCTTGCTCAAATAAATCCACCAACAACCTGCGAAGCCACATCGCCTCGTAACTGGCCTGACTAAATGCCTTATACTCTGCCTCTATAGAACTCAAAGCAACAGACTTTTGCTTTTGACTGAACCACGACACTGCTACTGATCCCAAACTGAAACAATATCCAGAAGTGCTCTTCCAGTCTGCCACACTGCCTGCCCAATCTGAATCTGTGAAGCCAATTAATCTGATCTCATCCGATATCCTGTAGTCTAGACCATAATCCATTGTCCCTACAAAGTATCTCAATACATTTTTTGTGGAAACCCAGTGCACACTCTTAGGCTCCACCATGAACTGACTGAGAGTGTTCACCGCAAAACACAAATCTGGCCAAGAGTTGATAGATACATCAAAGAATCTATGAGCTGACGATATAATGTAGGATCCACCAACTATCCCTCAGAAGCATGAATCTTGTTCCAGTTGGTGATAATAGGTGTAGACATCGGCCTACAACCCTCCATCCGAAATCTCCTCAAAATATCAACTGCATACTTTCCCTATCTCAGGAAAATATGACCAGGCTCCGGCTAAACCTCAAATCCCCAAAAATAGTGCATCAACCCAATGTCTGTCATCTCATACTCTAAAGCAATATCTCTCTTGCAAACTACAAGAGGTCTCTATCCCCATGTGATAAACACGTCATCCACATATAATAGACGAATTATCGTATCATCTCCAACCATGATGAAATAGAGATTCGGATTTGTTTCACTTCTAAAAACCCATCCGTAGCAAGGAAGATTTTATCTTGGAATACCAAGCCCGAGGGGCTTGCTTGATCCCATACAAGGATTTCTTTAAACTTATAACATGAGACTCTTTTCCATGAATCTCAAAGCCCTGAGGCTTCTCAACATAAACTTCCTCCTGTATGATTCCATTGATAAATGTGGTCTTCACATCCATTTGTTGGATCTTCCAACCCATTTCCACATCAATGGAAATCAAATCCCTGATAGAAGTATAACGAGCAACTGGTGCAAAGGTCTCATCATAATCAACTCCCTCAACCTGTGAGAACCCCCACGCCACACACCAAGTTTTGTACTTCTCCACACTACCATATGTAGCATGTTTGAGCTTGTAAATCCAATTAGAAGTCACCACTAACTTCCCATTAGGTCTCAGAAAAATCTCCCAAACATCGTTCTTCATGATGGAATGGTACTCTTCCATCTTGGTATCTCTCCAAGCATGATGCTGAGAGGCCTTCTCAAACATAGATGGCTCATAATCATGAAGACTAGCAACTAATGCCATACCCAATCTGTCTGGCATCTGTATAGCCCTCACTAGCTCCTTGGGCGTTCCAAATTCCTTTGCTTCCTTCAAGGTATCCCGAAGCCACTTAGGCTTCTTATTCCTTGAAGGTTTCTCCCACACTAGCCTGTCCTCATCTGATGAACTCCCAGAGGTAGAAGCCCCAGTAACCTGTGAACCAGAAGCTGGTGATCCAACAACTGGTGAACCTTGTGATTTGTAGCTCTATATGGTGAACCTGTGACCTGAGACCCAAAACCTGTCCCCGAATATCCTCCTAGCTGAACCAATGAAACTAGAGAACTTGTGACTATACTCTGTGTTCTAGTAACCCCAAAAACCTGTGAACCTGTCAACTGCACTGAAGGTACCTATGAAACTACCTGAGGTGTGGGAACCTATTTCTCTCCCTGCTTTGATTCTCTAGACTTCCTGAAGGCCTACTCCTCCTCACAAGAACCTTCCTTTGAGAAGGATGATAAATGTGGAAGGCCTTCGAAGTCTCATCATACACCACAAATATGGCTCTCTCTGTTGTTGGCTCAAACTTTGTCCTCTTCTCAGAAGGGACATGTGAATAAGTCAGACAACCAAATATCCTAAAATGACTCACCTCAGGCTACTTTCTATTTAAACTCTCCTCAGGTTTTTTTTTCCCCACGGCATGATGGGGACTCCTGTTCTTAAGGTATACAGCTGTACTACATGCCTCCACCCAAAGGAAGAGAGGAAGTGACTCATCGTCTAACATGGCTCTCGCATCTCTAACTACATATATGTTCTTCCTCTTTGCCACTCCCTTCTTATTAGGAGTGTATGGTACTGTAAACTGTCTCTGAATTCCCTCCTGTATGAAATACTCATCGAACTCCTTGGAGGTATACTCACCCTTGTTATCTGATATAAGTTCTTGTATATTCCTCCTAGTCTAGTTCTCCACAAGAGATTTGAACTCTTGGAACCTCTGCAATACCTCCTCAGATTTCTTTCATTTTAGGAAGTAGATCCAAGTCTTCCTGGAATGGTCAATGATCAATGTCACATAATACTCGAATCCTCTCATAGAAACAGTTAACATAGGACCACACAAGTTGGAATGTATCAAATTAAGAACTCTTGCTGACCTGCTATCACTACTAGTAAAAACAGTCTTGGTGTACTTTCCCAAAGCACGCACCCTGCATACATCACTGTGCTTTGTGCTGAACTCAGGAAAACATGTAACCATATACCTCAACATCCTTAAAGTTGGATGATGCAACTGAGCCATCCTCTTGTTCCACATCTCACAAAGCTTGTTGCTGCTACTATGTGTCAAAGCATGTTGGGGCTGAAACAAGAGATGGTACAATTTCCCACATCTTACTCCAATGGTGTATGAAGCAGATGGTCCTGCAGTCTTGGGAAAAACATGCACATGTCCATCCAGGAAGGACACCCCAAGACCCCTATCCTTGATCATGGAAACTGAGATCAAGTTCTTCTTCATCCCAGGTACAAATAATACATCTCTTAAAATCATGGGACTCATTAATTCTCTCTGAAAGGTAATGGTCCCATGCCCAACTGATCTGACAACAATGTCATCCCCCAACACTACGTCTACATCAATATCTACCTGTGAAAGCTCGGAGAACATCTCTCGAGCACCCGTCACGTGGCTCGAAGCTCCACTATCAATATACCACATGCTATTGGTGGATGCACTCAAGAAATGGCTTGTCAATAAGGAATACTTCCTCTGAATATTAATATCTGCATTGGTGATGGTGGATGCTCTCTCTCTCTATCAACATGCTGAGTATAGAGAGAAAAATCGCTCTCGAATCTTGCCGTAAACTCCTCCACCTCTATCGAAGCTGTTGTTTACTGCTGCTTATTCTTCTTCTGTGGACACTACCCAGCATAGTGCCCAAACTTTTGACAAGCGAAGCACTTCATAGTGCTCAAATCCTTCTTCTATCCCTCCTACTGCTTAGCCACACCCCTCTTGAACTTCTTCTTCCCCTTTGAAGTCAACACCACATTCTCCTCATCCTCACTACTAGTAGAATAGATGCCCTGCACAAGACCTCTCAGGGCCTCCTCCTGAACAAAATCATCACAAATCCTATGCCATGTAGGCAAGTTCTCCCTGGCCACTATAGCCTCCATAAACAAAGGCTTTGAAACCCCATTAAAAGTTGTTTGCGCTAGCTCCAAACCAAGAACAACCTCCCCCACTGCTGCAAGCTCATCTCTCACTTGAGAGATCCTAGTAAGGTAGGAAATCACAACCTCAGCTTTGGCCATCTTGATACTTTCCAACTTCTCCCTCAAAACCATCTTCCTATTCTCATTTGAGCTTTGAAACAAGCGTTCAAAGCATCCCACATCTAAAATGGATGGGTCTTACTCGAGATGTGTGGGATCACATGGTATTTAACTGCATCTAGGATTATTCTTCTAGCATTTATGTCCTTCTTGTTGAAGGAATAAAGTGTTGCTGCATTGGTGGAAGGGGGGACAACAATAGGATTTGTTGTAGTGTTGTGAACCACTTCATCCCACAATTCATTTCCCTCCAATATTAGCACTAGCTTAGATTTCCATGGGACAAAATTCCCAGCCCCATCAAGCCTATCCTCCAACCTAAGTCCCGTAGCCATTTTCTGTGCAAAGTTCAAGTTTCAACAAGGTGCTTCCCACTGGTAAAAGAAATCACTAAAGTTTGGAATTTTTCACTGCGTAAAAATCTGCCCTCTCTTTAACAAAGCTCTGATACCATGTAGAATTTTCAGCACTCTCCCAACCTGGTTTCCAACTTTGTTTTAAAACATTGTTTAATGCCCAACCTAATTCATATTTTTGCTGCAAATTAGATTTTTCTCATAAACACTATAGGACTGAAAACACAATAAGAATTTCTATAACATTTTCATGAGCAACAAATAAACACATTCACACATAAATTTCAGATACAATATTTTTGGTCCAATGACCCAGGAAAAACCCCAACCTCCAGGGAAAACCGGTGAGAGAGAGTAATTTTATTTATCTGGAAAATTTACAGCGAAAGATAGAAAAAATATCAGTCCAACTTATCTCAATCGAATGAAGAAAATCTGCCTCGATTTTTGTGCCAAACAAAAAAATCAAACCTAGAAAATTATGTTGCAACCTCCTCGAAAATCATGCTGATGTACGAATTGTACAAAAGCTGTATGAACGGGTTGTACAACCTTTCTGTACGGGATCCGTATGAACGGGTTGTACGACCTATCTATACATACATGTCTCGATTTCTGTGCTAGATGATTGCCTCGGGAACCGTGCCTAAAAATTTGTGCCTCGAAAATCATGCACGCCGTTCTCCTCGAAAATTGTGCCTCGAAATCCATACACTACGACCTGTACAGAACATCAAGAAATTCTCCTGATGTTGCCTCAATTTCTATGCCATGTTGTTGTACTTTCTTTCCTCGATTTGCGTGCCCAAAGAAAAAATGCTCCTACTGCTATTTTCTTCTCTTTCTCAGAAATGGCTCTCTTCTCTCTCAAAATGCAAAAGTGCCTCTTCATTTGGAAAACTTTCCTTTTAGGTAAAAAGTTAGGGTGAATGAAAAGCCATCTAATCATAGGGCTCATATTAGACTAGATGATTGGTTGTGATTAAAATCACTCTTCTCCTCAAAATAAACTTAAATTTACTCACTTTTTAAATTTTCACTTAAAGTGTACTTTATTCTCTAAAGTGCAATTAATGCTCATCTCAAGCCATTAATATAAAGTCCAAGTGACTCAAGCCCTTTTCCTAGTGACATAGGCAAATGTCACTTAGGGGAACAACTCCTAGGTATAAAAATCAACAAAATGTACACCATAGAGCAGTTCCAAGGGATGATCTTGCATACATGGGGATGCCCTTTACTGGAGGTAATGGCCCAAAGTTACTAAGAAGGATCATGGAACAACCACCAAATGAGATTGTACAATGCGAGGGGAAATATTGATGTAAGCGTGCATCAATTCGAGTTAACATTTTTGGGCCAATAAAGGTCATTTCATCGATGAGAATATAATGAATATGGCAAAGTTCTTATTGAAGCTTTGAAAGGGAATAACCGTAAAGAGGGTGCATTTCAACAATGGGTATTCGAAGAGAAAAATGTATTGTAAGTGCATGTATGTTAAAGGCAAAAACACCAGTTGGAGCTACGAGAAGCAGCGGGGAGGCAATTTGTCCAGATGCAGTTTAGAGTGCAGATTTCAAGCAAGATATGAGGTAAGATTTTCTAATGTCTACAGTACCTTGAATGACCATTTTGAGTGGTTGAGCAGGTGTAGTGTTTCTAAAATGGGAAATGACAAGATCAAAGGCTATGCGTTGTGTGGGAGACAAGCAATCAAGTGAAATGGACAACGAGGTGGTGTCTTCATGTAGTTGGTTGGACTAGCGATTGAGGTCAATGAATGATATTGTTGTTTCATGCAAATGGGTGGGTATATTGTTATGTGTCCAATTGTGTTTTTTGTCAAAATCATGATGTGCAAGCATTTCAAGGTCATCAACATGGATGTTGTTTCCTGGTCACATTTGAGAGAGAAGTTCCCATCCATCCATGGCATGGGGCAAGGGAAAGGGAATTGGATCACAGTTTGAATCATCATATGGAGGTGTAGAGGGTTCTTCTTGTACGCGTTCAATGTGCCACACAACATGTGTTCCCTTAATGCGATGCCAATGAGAAATAATTTCAGAACTTGTTGCTCCAATATCCTTAATGAGGGCACGAAAAAGTTTGTATAGAAGAAGTCCGCTCCAACAAAACGACTCAAAAGTTGAAGAATCAAAGGGAGGAATGGAAGCGAATTGTGGAAAGACTCTAAAAATATTGTGATGCAAGTTTGGTTTCCATGGATTTCTTT
>LPNX010511382.1:0-18072 GCA_001517045.1 Pseudotsuga menziesii | reverse complement strand
GGGGGGGGGGGGGGGGGGGGGGGGTTGTATGGGTGTTAGTAGTGTTATTACAAACATGATGAAAGACACTTTGGCTCACATTTAGGGAAAAAAACTGACGAATGCAAAGCATAAGAGGGAGTTTTTAGAGCATGTGACACGTCTCTTGTGAACTAATGTATTGTTAATCAGGGTAATTTTTAGTGGCGAAATTTTTCCATTTGGCTATTTTTGGGGGTTTTTTCAAAAAATAAATTCGCTCTTTGGTGTCTAATATTGCCTATATTTACATAAAATATGTTTTTTTTTTATCATAATATTTGCCAAAATTTATACATTTCAGTGTTAATTTTTTGTTTCATATTTAATATTCGCCTACCTATCTATAAACATGTTTTTCAATCCAGAATAATCGCCTAGAATACTATACTTAAGTATAATATTAGAATCCTTAAAAAATACCCTAATCGTTATGCAACTGTTTGTGCAAGGAATCACTTGATTGGTTGAAGAATGAGGTCGTCACTTAGTGCTGCATGTGCAAGGTGAGAGAGAATAACATGGTAGCTTTCTGATTTGTGCTCTACTTTTGATGCATATTTTGAAATGTATTTGAGGACAACATGTCTAGAAAGAATAGGTTGGAAATCAACATTAGCCCTCCATAATGAAAGCATGGTTGGGTTGTGAGTATTTAGTAGGGAATCATTTCTTGCAAGATTGTAGGTTTTATGTCCATTTGTGTCAACTAATAATGAAGAAGTAGCTTGTAGGTCATAGGGAAAACCATAGCGACATTGAACAGAGGTTCCTTTTTTGCGAAGGTAAGTTGATTATGAACATCTAGTGTGCTTTTGAACACAATTTACAAGTTCTTCATAGTCATCTAAGTAGTTTGATGCAAAGATGGATTGTGATGCAAGACTGCATGGACCATTGCAGTAGAATTGTATAACCCAAAAGTGGACAAGTGGTCGTTACGAGGATTCCAAACTGTAACATATGTGTCAAAAAGTGTTTTGCAGCTTCAACTGTATGAGCATCTTCCCAATCTAAGGTAACCATATTTGGTGCATTTTCCAACCAAATAAAACCATGAATGTGTGTGGATCCCCTATGTTGCCATTCATACCTACATGGGAGAAAAAGGAATATATTCAAGATAAATCTTATGAAGTGACAAACATTAAGAGAAGGATAAGAAGGAAGAGATAGACAAACACCTACACCAAGAATCAGTTATATGAAGGCCTTTTGAAGCACCTCTTCAAGGAATATTTTGAATCTATTATGCATGTATTGTGATGCAATAAGTGGATTTGATATGATGTTGTGAATCTTCCATTGATGGTGTTGATCTAAATTGGTAGGGTGATCACCAGACATTAGAGCACGTAAATCTGACCCCCTATAAGCATCTCCCCCTATGAGTACAACATAGAAGGCCTTCTTTCCACGGCCTTTCCAACCTTGTTCCCCACAGGTGCACCAATTCTTAAACAACCACACATTCATCAAGTTGAGATACACGAATATGCACTTCACCTCATTCACTATCATGGTAACAGATTTGGGCAACATCCTCGTTTTTGGTAAAATATATAAAATATAATCATGCATCATCGGAGTCATGCTACTGCTTCTGTTTTTGTCAAAATTAACCTTGAAGATACACTCCCTCCCACAATACTTGAGCTTGTTAATCAATTCCAAGACATGCCTAATGAAAAAATGGGTGAAAGGGTCGCACGATTTGGGTCTTATTTGTGTGGAATACACTCGTATTGGAACAAAAGTAGAGTTGAACTCACAAATAAGATCATTCAACAAGGTACACCAATTTTCTTATTCACCCTTAGTTCCACTAGCACAAAATGGCTAGATTCACATGCTCTAATGCATGGTGATCGCCCTACCGATTTAGATCAACACCATTAATGGAAGATTCACAACCTCAGTTATAACATTGCTTTGTGTTGAGATAAACGTGGAGGATTCTAATTCATAGGGTTCAAATGAATTTGGTGGTTGCACTATAGAGGATGAGCTTTGCTGATGAGATAATTTATCATTGCTATTAACATGGTGAATCAAAGGTTAAATTTCTGTTTAAACAAGAGGCAGAGAAGCTAATGAAATTGGGTTGACTCATACATCCTTGTAGTAGGGATCGTTGGCCATTTTGTATTCAAGATCAACAAAAACACGTGTTCGACTAACAAAGAGTTCATATGGATTCTTTATAGGGTTGCATTTGCGAACAACAAGGATGTCAAAATATGATATTAAATGGGGTAGGGATATGTCAATATTGGAAATGTCTTGGGGGAAGCAAATAGTATGGCCAGAATATTTATATTGACCACCACGGGCATGTGTAACTTGTAGGATTGGGTTAGTGCGACTATTGAGCATTTCTTCAACTTGCATAAGTACTGCAAGGATAGGTGATTGGATGTTCGGGTCCATACTGTTTTCCAATGAAAATTTATGGCCTTTTCTTTCTAGAATACAACGAGAACATCAGTATGCACCATGAAAATTTTTCGTTACAATGCGAGGGTAACATTCATTGCAAATCGAGCAAACATTCATGTCAACTAGTTGGTCCATTTTTTTACGAAATCGTTGATATGCATCATCAAGGGTGGCGTTGGATGGATTTATCATAGGGGATGGAAGGGATGGTGTGTTGGAAGGTTGGCCAAGAGAAAATGAGAAAGACATATCCACAGGTTGACGAGCATTTCTATAAAGAAGACGTTGATTCTTGTTGTTTTTAGTTAGGTTCTGTGCATATACAAGTCTTCTTTGTGCATTGGCTTGTTAATTGTCATCATTCGGCATGATGCCTACAAGAAAAGTGTAAACTTGTTAAAGACTTAGAAGCTTTCATTGGATGCAGGGACACATTTTGTATATGTATGAAGTGGAAAGTATATGGATACAAAACATAAGATATAAAGCAATTGTTAAGCGATTGCATATTGGAAACCAACCATGTAAGTCAAAATAACATTTATGGACTAAATATAATTTTCAAGTTTTAGCTTGATAACTGTAAGAAAGCAACAATATAGAAGATCAAAGTTTAGTATGACAAAGCATATATGAAAAACAAAAGCAATAAATGTAATGATTGTTCGGTACAGAAGAATGACAAGTTGTGGTAAGAAAGGAGAGATGAAGTTTTTTATTTTATAAATAAACACAATAGCAAATTAGTATTGTATTCAAAAGAGACCATATAGGTTGCATCAACAATTTAGGTTCAAAATGTTAAGTGATGGCTTGTACAATGGAACTATGAGACCACAAGACATAACTCCTAAAAGTGAAAACTATAAATGGAGTAAAAAAAACCTTCTATGTTAACGCATGAAGTAAGCCTCAAATATGAGAATTGAGGGAATTCATTACAGAGAATGGCGATTGCTTAAGTATCAAGGCGAAACAACTATGTATCTGGATGTCCAGGTGAAGTTGTCGATTAAATGTTTTCAACCATCACAATTACAACTTTTATGTGTGCAATTCCGCAGAAGGTCTCTGTTATAACAGAAAGAGTAAGAAGAAATTGTGTGTTATAGATCTTTTGGGCTATTTCAACAATTGACGCTGCTTCAATTGAGAGAAGGCATAGGTATTTCGTAGAAATTCCCATGAGTTGGTTTGCAACATCATCAAAAGCTATGACACCATGAAGGTGTCCAGTGATATCTTCCAAGTCAACCTTTAGTATGTATCGGTAGTCACATTCAAGAAACTCCCCATCACATTTACCACAATGCCAAATGTTTCCAACTTTATGAGAATTTTTTTTCATGCATTGTATACCATCAACAAAAAGAGGTCATGCAAGGAAATGAAAGTCATCCATGTTGAAATTTGCGATGGTTGCAACAACAAAGTACCAAATGGCATTTTCAGATGGTTCAAGCTTTTGTAGTTCACTGATTGTAATGCTTTTACGAGGAGCATAATGAGAGGCATTGGATTTTTGGCTCAAAGATGGTGATGCTGAACGGAATCCATTGTCATCAAACCATGTTTGGAGAAGGAAAGTTTCTTCAATATTTGGGTTTATTTAAAAATAGAAGTGTTCAAGACAGTCCCAACAGTTTTTCCATTAAAATTTGTGACACAACTTCCTTTGATTGCTAAAACTAGAGGAGTAGGTAAACGACGAAGGTGAACAAGCTCGATTCCTTCAATTTGGCAATTATCTCCCTAAAGTGTTATGTCAATGCTATAGCCTGACATGTCATGGAGTCCAATGATGCATCTCACAGTCTCTACACCATCCCGCTCCGTATGGTTGATGAAGGCGAAACCGAAATTACAACTCCAAGAAGGTCAACCATGGAATTTACATGTATAGTTTGGATGTCCCAAATAGTTTTAAAGTTAAAGCAATGTAAAGGTATTAAGGGGTATTTATCTAAGCATGGTTGGATGGTTGAGGAGGAACCTAGGAAAATATCATCATGTATTTTCAAATGGTTGAAAATTGGATTGGATGCTTTGACTATGCCATTTGATACTATGTACACTACTCCTATTTGTATTTGGTCGTACTAAGAGAGTGCCAATTCATTGAATGCGGAGATATGTATTTCATCATGTGAAGCATTAACAAGGTCAAATCCGAACACCTTTCTAGACCCTTGTTGGTTGTCATATTCATGAATGTTTATCTTGCCAATAATTCGACCTTGAATGCTCCAAATTTTGCTAGAAGAGGCAAGTGATGTGAATGGGATAGTCGATGCAGGCAAGGCAGGGTTTTCATTTATTGAGGTAGGGTTTACGAGCGAATGGGTGCAAGTTTGGAGCAAGTTGTTATATGGAACACAGGAACTACTATGCGAGGGAGAGGCTACAACTAAGTGGTAATATGAAGGGTCTCCAATAATCGGTGCATCCACTGTGACAACCTCAAGTGCAAGCAATGTGATAGTCTTGGTAAGAAGAAGTGTGTTAGAGAGTAATGGGAGACAAAAATGTGTGATGCATCAACAGTTTGAAATTCATTAAGTGGGAAAACAACAACAAGGAAATGAAACATATGTTACATTATGTATAACATTGCATGTACAATGGGTGACTTTGATTATAGTTCCTCCTTTTAGTTTCCCATATTGTACAAGACTATTATATATAATTGAAAGTAATAACTCATGCTTGTGAAGGCTACTTGAGATAGAAATCTGGAACCGAATAGTTGATGAGTTGAGTGAGTTCACTTGGTTTAATGTGGAGGCTTGGACCATCGGGCAAAGGTTGAAAACACCATGTAGCAAGAGTGAAATAACATCTTCAATTAGCATAGTATCCATAAGGTGATGGTTGTTATTTCCCGTGGAATCAAATAGAGCATGAACAAAAAAAAGCGATATCTGTAAATCTTTAGAATTGACAGGTGTCTCACATGTTTTGCTTCTACTGTCAATTGTATGCAAGGTAAGAACAGTTGCCCCTGGTAGAGTAAATACCATGTTTTAGAACTACTATCATCCATTCCAAAATAACATTTACAAGCGGTTTGCAAAATGAAACCCTCAATTTGACGATAAATATATAGTAATTCAGACCAACAATAATTCCACTATCAAATATATGCAAGACAACGTATATTTGTTGTAAAATAATAACATACATTGTATAAATATAGCTAAGCAACTTGTAAGTAAATACTAAATTTTTAAGCATTCAAGATTAAAATTCCAATTGGAAGAAGAAGATAAATTCAAAGCCACAAAAATACCAAGCAAATAATTTGTTACCACAATGAATGTTGAAAACAGTTAAGCAGAGCCAAGGAATACTTGCAAATTAGACAAAGTGGCAAAAACTTTGGTGTAAACGAAGGGCAGCAAAAGCAATACAAACGAACCAAAGCCAAACAATACCTAACATGGGTTACCTGAAGCTTTGTATAAATGTGCAAAGCAAAGGCGATGCAACAACTATCTTGGTAAATTGAGAATTGTGACAAGATGTTCGAGATCCTAATAAGATGAGCTGCAATTAAGATATAGTGTCATGTCTGAAGAAAATGACAAGATTTCTTGTATTAATGGAGCAACAATGCATTGATGAAGCATTAACATAGAGCATTCATGTCGATGAAGGGACATTGGCGAAGTGTTCTTCATCATCTCAAGTGGTAATGAAACTAAATTGCGACCAAATTGACCCAACAAACTTTGATCCTAAATCGACAAAATCACTAAGACTGAAACTTTCGTAAAACCCTCGGCCTCAAATCTTGGAAAAGGCTATGCCAAATTCAAAGAAATGAACTGTAGTGAAGGACACTGGCAGAAAAGATGGGCCTGCCAATTTAGACATTAGCCCAAAAAACGAAATTGACCACCAAACGTGCATGATCAATTATGCAAGGACATAAGCCCATCAATCAATTCATGCGCAGGACTAGCCGTTTAGGAACACAAATAAAATTATAGTCAAAACACGCAAGCCACCTTTTAGCAAGACACTCGATACATCTATCAACGCGCGTGTGTAGCAAAAACCAGTTAACATGAAAATTAATAGATTCACAAGAGAAAGGTGCAAGGAAATAAAAAGATTTGCAATGACAAGGTGAAGATTCACACTTGATCTAAGACCAACGTCCAACGAACAAAGAAGAAGTCGTAAAGATCAATGGTTGAGAATGAGTTCGGCAATGCAAAGTTGCAAACTTTTTAAACGTGCAGAAACTTGAATTGGTGAAAAAAAGTTGCGAGAGGAAAAATGTGGAAGCCTAAAGGATGATCTGCAATTGACAATCCGCAAGTTTGCGGAAGTCCGTATTTGAAAATTGAGAAATGCAAACCCGCAATTCGCAATTGCAGAAAGACTGTTGTGGAAAGGCAATTGCAGAAAAGTAATTGCGAAAGGGAAATTTGTTGAAACAGAGTTGCGGAAGTAGAACGACGAAAAGACATTTGCGAAAATCTGTGTTGTGGAAAGGAGATTGCGGAAATGAGCTTGCGAAAGGGTAATCTGTGGAAACAGAGTTGCGAAAAGTGGTACATGGCGCATGTTTTAACGGTCCAAATGGAAACCCGATCAAGATCAAGGGCCAATATTTATTTCGCTGATAGAAAATGCATGGGTAAAGAAGATTTGTGAGCCAATGGAATTGGTTAAGGGTCCCGCATAGTAAATGCTTGATGTCTCAAATTACACATCGAGTTAACCAACCGATCGTCAAACCTCTGTCCAAAGACGCGACACGAAGAGGCAAAACACCTGGAAAAATTATATTCGCTCGATAAACGAGACACTTGTCAAAATGCAATTAGACGAAGCAATGAGGAATCTCCTGCGACTACGTCTCCATTGTGATACGCGATAAACGCAAAAATATGTTTCCGATAAATATTTTTTTGTTTTTTTATAAATTCTGAAACTAGATGGCATTTGTTGTTGTTTAATATGTAGTTTACATAGCTATGTTGCTATTGCAGCCATGCTGCATCGTAAAGTATATGCCCAGAAACCTGCAATGGACTTTGCAATCTATTAATAATGTGCATAGTAAATTTCACTTAATAATGAAAACACGTTGGGAATGGCACCGTGGTAGCATTTTATCTATTTTTTATTTAATTCATAATATAGATTATTTAATGTTGTGTTTTCCGTAAATGGATGGGAAACACTACAAATTGAATGTAAATGTGTGAATTGAGATTTAGTTTAAGGTGATGGGCTAGGCTTACGTAAGTAAACCAAAACTACACGGTACAACAAAGGAGTTTCTAAATGCATGATATATATAATTTAAGTATATTTTTAAACTAATTAATACTATTTGGTTATTTGGTTGGTAAATTGATATGGAAGAGTGAATGGATTGGAAATTGGTAAAGAAATCAATCTGTATTGTAATGGATGATATCATCATAAAATTTCAATAGAATTGGCATAAGTTGGAAAGTCATCAATTCGGTTGTATTTCTTCTGTTCTCATTATTGTTTGAACATAGATTTTGAAAAAAAAATACTATAAACACTAAGCATATTATTTTTGCTCACTTTGGATTGTTAATGTTATAAAGTTTTTATTTATTTTTGTTTTCAATATTAACTTAATTAATTTATATATATATATATATATATATATATATATTCATTTTTATTAAAATTGAATTTTAAAATAACTTTAATTTTATATCTTTCATAAATACAATCAAAATCAAGCATCATAATATGGAGAACACCCTTGACACAAATATAATAAGAAGAAATTATTTTATATAGGTTATAAAGATGAAGAAGATCCAAAATTCTTCCAATCGCTTACATGTTTGTCTTTGCCACTGTGAGCCTTTATGGCCCTCTTCCACAAAGTTTTCATTTCTAGAAAACAAGGATTTTGAATTTAATAGGCATGAGGTAAAGATATTAACATCATTTTAAAATTTTACGATCACGAGATTTGTAAGTTATGGTTTGAAAACAATTAGAATATTAATCAATTTCATTTTATAAAATAAAGGTGTTCATTGTTTTAACAAGAGCCACGTGGTGGTAATGTCCCCGATATTGTCACATGTTGTTGCAGGTTGACTTGAAAGCTTCATAAAGATTAGCATCTGTACATGTATCGAATCCTTCCATGATCAACAACAAATAAACAAAAATGGTTTGTTTTATATATATAATTTTTTTAAGGTTTTATTTAAACTTTAACAATGTAAATAGGTTTGGCACATGCCAACAATTATTTCCTTCCCAACATTCAGATTCCTTGCAGATATTCTGCATTGATTCTACTATAAAAAAAAAACTACCCACAACATTTAGGTCATCACGATACAAAAAAATCTCACAGACAATCCTACTAACAATCCGAAAATCAACGCTGTTGGACTGGCACACATAGTTGGCCCTCAAAATAGCACATTCTTAAAGCTTCTTAAAAATCCAAATCCTTGGCCAACATGAAATCCCATCACCCAATTTCGATTGAAAGCAATAGGAACCTGAAAACAAACTTAGGGAAAACAACCCTATATTGCAAATATCAAGAAGGAGAACAATAAAACAGCAGCCTGCATATCAAACAAACATGAAGTGTCTTGACAGCAACAGTGAGGCCGATGCCCAGCTTGACAGTATGAGTACCATTCTTTTCTATCCAGCATTTGAAAACATAGCCGAACCCACCTCCACCGAGAACACTCTCCAGCCTAATGTTCCTGGTGGCATATTTCAGCTCATTGAATGTGAATTTCAACAACTCGGATGGTATTCTTAATTGCTCCTCTAGCCTAGGAGTAGTTGGAATGTTCTCTGTACTGGCAGTGCTAATGGAAGGACCTGTCTGGGAAGTTGGCAATGGTTTGTCATTATCATTGGGATTTTTTGGTTTCAGTTGTGCATCAATGCGTCATACAAAAAAAAACCCATCTATCAGTCAGCTTCTAAAGAATTCAAAAACCAGAAATTCAATTGCAATTACAATTTTAAGAACAAACCCCTTTAAATGACATAATAATCTTTAAATGACGTAACAATATATTGGAATTCATGAACCAAATTATAACTTAATACCCGCTATTAGAATTCACCGCTTTTATGAAAAAAAACTAATTCAAAAATCCCAATTGTATTGCAGATCATTCAAGACAATTTAAAATAATTGCAGATCATTCAAAACAATTTAAAATATTTTCCCCTCCATCAACCAAACAACCAAATTTAATGAGAATTAATGATCCCTCTATTTTCCATTTTGTTTTTGTTTTCTTCGCTCACGGAAGGCACTCAACCAGTGTGTCATTTTGTAAAATGAATTTAAAAAACATTCGTTTTCTTTCATTTCTATAAAACCATATTAAATACATAATTTATAATTATGCCGCAAAAATAGGTTGCAAAGCGCACTTAAATGCCCGATTTTTTCTAAAATACAAAGCTACATAAAATACTAAATTACATGATATTGTTGTCATGCTACAGGGTAGCGATGGTGAGTCCAACTTCTTGATCAAAGCTTGAATAGTTGCATCCGTGTATAGGGGTTTGAATTTGTGAAACATTTTTGTTTTAGTGTAACGTTTTTGTGAAACAAACAATCTAATATATAATAAAATTTCTAGGAAACTTCACGAGAAGTTACAATAACAGTGATTTTCAGAGTTACTATGGAATTGGTGATTCTGTGGAATTAGCAATTCTCTGCATGATGCTATTTTGGTGGAAATGACCTTGGATCATGGGTCATGGCTGGTTTCTATCTTTCAACATTTCCTTGGATCATGGGTCATGGCTGGTTTCTGTATTTCAACAAATTAAGAGCCCTTTCCTGTACAATGTCAATTCTTTAGACTTTGGGTGGTACCTTTCCCAGGAAAACAATTTAGTTCGTAATTGCTCAAACAAGTTTATTAAACCCTTTTCATCCCACCCGTGACCCCACCCCAGCCAAACCCCACCTCAGGTTTTGTTGAGATTCTTCACTGCTCATAACAAGAAAATTATAAGCTCATTACCAAGGATGAGAGAGTCGTGAAGGCTGATAACTGGTTAAAAGTGTACTCCCAACCAAAAAAAATAAAAAAAGTGTTATATTTAACATACACATTCAGACTTCAAAGGTGGTTTGCAACTGAATTGGCATGAAAATGAGTTTTACCTTAGTTAAAATATAAAATATATTATTTGCCTCAAAGTTGCAGTAAACAAGAACCCGATTTCCCATTATTCTTTTCTATTTCATGCATCCGCTTACAATTTCCCTCGACGATGCAAGGCCAAACTGGACGCTTGTCAAATCCGCCTACAGAAACCCGGCGGCTTCTTCCATCGTGCCAGTAAACGAAGTGACTGACTTCTTCACTCATTGGTTTTGGTCAGCACAGTGGTTTTGGTCGTTTGTAGACTGTAGGTACAGCTGTGTTTTATATAAAATACTGTGATGAAAGTATAAAGGATAAATGCGCCAATGAATGAATGAAAGCTCAAAGTTCAAAGGGATTTGGATTTTCTATACGAAAGTCAAACAATCTATACCGATGTCAAACTGTGCAGTTTACATTAAAGAGAATATATAATAACATGGAGAATTCAAGAAACAATCCAAATTTACAATAATAGAATCCATAATGTGTAATAGATGGTCATCAAGTGACCAGTACTGGCAAATCAAAGAACCCATAAATCTTCTTGGCATGGTTCTTCAAGGCTTATTGATGACCTCCATCTTTTGTCAAGATTCGGAGCGCAGATATCCGTACTCCGAAACTTCAATGATACCTATTTAATGATGAAGAAATTACAAATCCAAAATTCCAAGGATAAATTGAAAATTGCAGATCGATTTTCTCTGTGTATTTGTAGGGATTTGGATTAGTTGGAGACAATGGCGGAAGGGTATTAAATAGAATTGCAATGGTAAGCTTCCCTGATTGGGAGATCGTTGGAGACTTTAAAGCCCGAGAAAAAACGTAGCGTGATTTGAACACAAAGTATTCACTCATTCTACAGGTTCCCTTGAGCGATATCTAGCACCGAATGCAACATGCTTCACCTCCATAAAGAATTTTAATGGATTCCAAGTTCTACTTCCATCCATATATTTTATATATCTCCTTGAATGCGTGCTACTATTTGTGTCCAATATTTATCACGGGCCTCCAACTCTTCCTTTAAGCCTAGCTTACTCTTGCTGGAATAGTGAATTTTTCAATAATATGTTATCAAATTAGATAGCTCCCCTCACTAGCTCCAACTAGCTCTCGATTCTAACTTCAGAGTCGCATTTATAATAAAAAAATAAATTACCTTTTTTTGAATAGTCTCTTGTTTCCATGTTTCAATCCTTTGAAAAATTCTTTGGTAGATGTACCTGTTGTTTGCGAGAATCTAATTAAGCCTAGCACCAAGTTGTGCAGATTTCTGCCATAAATGCAAAGAATGAAAAAACCAGCTCTGGACAATTTGTTGTTGCAAAATTAAGCTAAACTCAGTTGCATTTGAAATAAAGGAGTTATATGCCCTGGGACGGATTCGTTACCTAGGAATAAGATTATGAGAAAAATGGTGACTATCCAGTCAACAAAAATAACATTACAAGCAACTCCAATGCTAATCCCCAACATAAGCATGGGTTGGAAAAGCATGGCCAGATCATAATCAATGATAGGCAAGTCAAGTGTGGGATGTTTTAGCTTAAGATTATAATAAACTGTGGATCCTGCTGCTCCCATAATCATACCTGACACAATAAAGATAAAAAAAAAGCACAAATATTTCATTTTAATACTTCAAAATCCTAAATTAGAGTCTAATGCATACAAACTGATCTGCAATTAAATTCAAAAACCCAAATTCAAAAACTTGTCTTCTTACACTTGGATATGGTTGTTGAGGATTTGGGATCAAATCCAATGATCAGATTAAGCATAGGAACAAAGATCCACCATAACCAACACTTCCAACGCTACCAACAACTGCTCCAGAAAACCCCATTATTGAGCCGACGATTATCCTCCACCCAAATTTCATTGCCTGAGCAACCAACCAAATATAAAAGTTCAGATATCGAACATACTTCAAATCAATGTGTTCAAACACACTACTTGAATTGAAAGAGGTTATAATCAATGATATGTTTATTTGTGCCCAGCTAAAAAAATTGCAATATTAATACATTATATCATACTATGTTTACATAGCTTTCGAAAATTATAATTTTCAAGCATTACTACAATTGTTTTTTTCATGATCGAGAACATGGTTTGGCACTTAGCAGTGGTTAGTTCTCACTCATGTGAATAAGAATCGAAATCAAAATAAATGTAAATAACATTACAAAATATTTAAAAAAAACAAAAAAAACCAGAGCTTAAAACAAAGATAATTTCCAAATCAGATACCCAAAAATCCACAGCATCAGCCAGCGAGCCCAATGAAATGTATAATTAGTTGTTTTCATATCCATATCTATATGAAAATTCCGTCATTGTTTTGTGCTTCAAACATCTTCAACATATCAAGTATTCAGATGCATACTAACTATATATTTTAAAGATGCTATTATTAAGTAGCTTGATCTTTCTTCTGAATTCAACAGAAAGAAATTGCAATAGTTGTTCATTGCTTATCCAATGGAAAATAAAAACGTTCTTGTGGACTTCCAAAATGCTTTAGAATGAGAAGGATTTTGTCATTAAATTCCTTAACCAAGCAAAAATAATAATAAAAACCCTAGTTGAGTCCAATGGCTCTGCAATAAGGAACTTACCATCCAAACATGATGATAAGATATTATGGTGGATTGCCAAAATTACTTCCTGATACTGGATTTGAGCATACGATGTTTAAACAGGCCGCCTTCCATGGGATCTACAGTTTTCTCCCAACTTTCATTCGAAACGTTGTCCCCACCCAGAAAAGTTCTTTGTGCCGAACCTAAAGTAATGGCCATGAGGAGTCCAAATACGACAATCGTCACGGCTACAAACAACGATTTTCCCCTGCCACTAGCCATATTTGATCAGCTAAAATCTAAAATTTTCAAACTCTCTAGAAGCAGTTACCCCAAAATGGATTCTTCAGGGCCAAAAAGCAGATTATTTACATGGTTTGCTGGCTAACAAGCAAATTTCGTTTATGAACATTTGTATAAGCTTCCAGAATTTGCGTCTTTTCCAGCAATAAGAACAAATACTGTAAATGCCCTGCTGCAAACCTAGTTCTTTAACAGAAAATCACAAAACTTGGGCGGATGACAAAAATCTAATCAAGTTCTGGACAGAAAAACCAGAAACGTTGTTGGAAAAGGTTTAAACGGGATGAGTTATTACTATTTTAAGCAGATTTGCTGAAACTCTGCTTAAATTTGATCAAATTCGGTTACAGTTTCAGTATTGTGAATAGAATTCCACCATAGCTCTGTTGTAAAATGGTACAAAGTCATCCTCCTCGACTTAGCTCAAATTTAGCTCAAAATGCCTCTAATTTACCTCAAATTCAACTCCAAGGGACGAGAACTTGCAATCAGCTTTGGAGGAATGGTTGCTGCAGTAGGCATTGAAGATAAACATATATGGATCTATATCCTTAAACTTTATTAAATGGTCTACGTCATTGCATTCATGGCATGGGTGGGCATTGACTGCCACACCTATTAATAATTCTATCTCTGCCTCTGCCAAATTAAATGAATTAATCAATCAATCACCACTTCTAACTAATTCCAATCAATGAATTGACCACCGTAGCATCCCATACATAATTTATTGAGACTCAGCGCCTATCGTTCTAATTCATATTGATTGATTGCACAGCGTGACCAACTTAATTTATGCTCCACCGACTCAATTGCATCGTCAATGCTTTCTCCACATCGATCCATGGAGCTGATTATATTAAAATTTGCATCCATCACTTCATGATATGGTCCAGAATTATCTCTCACGATTACCAACAACAATAACACCCAGCAAAAGTGTAGCTTAAAGGTATGCCTAATTCTCAGTGGGTCCTTTCTTATCGGTTATTTATTTCGAGGGAGAAACTTAGCTGGCTCATTTTAATTATTTTTTTCAAAGAAATTTTGGGATTCTGCCCTCAACGATTTTGTATTAATCAAACCAACTGTCAATGTCACTGTGAATACCATTAACTCAACTCAAACTAAGCGTTTTCCAATGCCACTGCTTAGGTCATCATGTCGCCGGGTCTTGGGGCATAAAGACCGAAACAAACGTCACCTGCAAAAGACCAATAAAAATTAAGTTAAATCAATATTTAAATAATTCAAAAAATAAAAATTAATCAAACTATATTAAAAACATTTGAAAACTAAAAAATTTAAATAAACAACTCGAATTAATTGACCTAATTGATTCATATATATTCCTTGTCGGGAACATAATAACATCATTGTTTCACATGGAAATCCTTAGGTTGTCGATAACTCAAATGAAAACTTGGTATAATCTTTAATAAAAAAAGACTTGAAAATAAGTACAAACAACTAGTATAGAAAACCCAATAATAAACCATGGTTATTAATGTCATAATTAATTATTATTGTAGTAACTTCATTACTTCATCCTTCCTTTAAATGAATATACTTGCTAAAAAAAAATATGAAGTTTTGAAAAATAAAGTGTACTTCAAAATTACTTTTTAGCATAAAGTGTACACGAAAATATGAACCCGAAAAGATGGACCATGACGAGTAGTCAATAGTGGGATTTTACCATATGATTTATTAGAATATGTTATAGAGTATATTTGGAATTACTTCTTTTAGATTAGCGAGGACTCTTGTTTAGATATTTTGGATGGACATTTTAATGGTATCAATCTTTGACCCAACATATTGGGAGGGGTAGTTGAAAATGGTTTCTTGGGATTGCCATATTCATAAGTACCAGTTGTAATTAAGATACTAATAGAGAGGGGTAGTTGAAAATGGTTTCTTGGGATTGCTATATTTATAAGCATATGTTGTGATAAAGAATTGTAGGAATTATGAAAGTTCGGTGTTTTTATAGGGAAGAATCAGAAAATAGAAAGAATTAGCTATTTAATTATTAACGGTATTATTTTATTATAACAATATTGGGATGTCCTTTAAAGTTGGTGTCAAAAATGCCTTGTAAAATTCAATAATGTTGTGGAGAATCTAAGACATTGGGCAGGGACTAGTTGCTCTATAGCTTCTTATGTTTACAATTTAAGATCAATTTGCTTGAATGCATTTATATAATAAGAACCACAAAGTAGCAATGTCCCCAATCTTGTTAGTGGAAATTTTTGCATGTAGCAATGCGTAAATTAAACATGCAGTAAAATTAAGATAGAATATTAAAGAAATTATGATTAAATTGTTAGTAGTTTGGAAGAATAAACTTTTGTTGGTAGCGTTTTACATACTCATGCAAGTCGGTGCATCTAGCATGAAAAACTTAATAATTCCAGAAAATTCCACCATTTCTTATCTCTTTCTAAGTTTGTCAATTGAAGGAATGTAGTGCGTACTAAATTTTTGTTATTGTTTTCAAAAAGTGGTAATGTATAAAAGATAAAGGAGAACATTAATATTTAAGATATAAGAAACAAAAGAATAATAATTTTATTACTTTCAACAGATTTGCATGCAAGCTAAATGATCCAATCATATGTAAATAGAAAAGTGCAGCAAGGAAGAGTTGTTGCAGCGGGGAAATAGGTTGAAAGGTGCATAAAACAAGGGCAATTTTTTTTTCAATTATGGAGCATGTTAGAAGATCAATTTCGATTTTTCGGAGAGAAGAGAAAGCATAAGGAGGGCGTAACAGGTTTCTTAAGACTAGAAGAAAATATTCGTACCTCGTTCTCATTTTTTTTTTATTCAATGATTCTATTGTTCATAGCCAAAGTCTACAGCCGTTGTTGGCAGAAGTTGGGTAGATCGAATATGGTTGAGGAGACAATTTGGCAGCATTGTTCATATGAAACAACTGAATTGGCGAGGCAATATTCTTTCAGTTGTGATCCTCGTACTGTACATTCAATGGTTCCTTCGTTAAGTTGCCTTCACGGACCAAGAAGGAAACTTGACATGTGCTTTTACTTTTATTTTTGGAGCAATGATTTTAGAACCATGGAAATGCATTAACAAATTTGCAAATTCAAGGTATTCACCCTGGTTGCATTGTACTATTTGTTTTGGACAAAATGAAAGTTAAGCAAACTACAAAGGATAGATTTGTTAATCGAAAACTATATATGAAATATGAGTACAAATGGCATAGAAGTAGATAATGAAACATTAAGATCACTACATATGATTTTCCATAATGTGATAATGAGTTGAATTTGAGAATGGGAGAACTAGCTAATTAGTATTCAACCATGGAAATCATCATTGTTAGAGGTAAGATCATCCACAAAGAATGAAAGTGGAGACCAAAATACATGCATGATTTTATATGGTGCACAAAATGAGTCAACTTCAAGTACTAGATGGAACCAATCATTCAATGATGAATGAAGTAAATCTATTATCATAAATGAGGTAAACCACTAATGATGTAAGCGAAAAGAACATTAGTAAAATTTTTAATCAAGCCCCTAAATCAAGATGTGTTATGGTCAATATGTATAAATTCGTTAGAGGAAGGGGAATGGTGGGCCTCTTCCACCAAAAGGAGGTAAGAAGAACATTGATGCATGATTAGAACTCATACTTGGCTTAAGGGAATGACCAAACAAAAAGAGGTGATGAAGTACTTCCCTTGACACCAAAGTAAAGGCAATGTTGGATAACATCGGAAACAACCATGATTTAAAGCCCATGGAAGGATGACTAAACTAATTTCATAATGGAGATAGTAGGGTGAGTTATATTTTTATAAGCAAGAGTGGACAAAACTTAGTTTCAATAGGCTAATGGGGTATGAAAAACTCACTAAGCATGGTAACCAAGAATAACAAATGAGTGACTCAATGTAAATGATACGTTAAAAAGCAACACTAATCCAAGTGGTGCCCATATAAGCCTATCATAAAAATGGTCTTGATAGTAACAAATTTTAGTTTATAATTATTGGAGGGTGTGTGCAAGAAGTTGAGGGACCTTTTATATGCAATTCAACTTTTTAGGAACAAGCTCACGTTACATAGAAAAAGAACGCGCTCCTCTTCCATAGCACTTGGAATAGTAAATCCGAGCCTGACATGTCAGCAGACATGTAGGCTAGGTAACAATAACGCGCACGCGTTATAGAACTACGCGCACGCATTATAGAACTACAAAACGCGCACACATTTTGTAACTCTATAACGCGTGCGCGTTTTGTAAATCTAAAAAACACACACACACACACACACAGTCCCGACCGAGAGTCATTTTCACCAAACAGGAGCGCGAAGACGACGGCGTGCCCGTGCCCTAGGAGCTTGGAAGAGTGCCCATTCCTCGATTTGAAGACAAATCCTCCGGTGAATCGTCATATTAACAAGTAATTCATTCATCCATAGCTTTTTTTTTTCAATTAGATACTTAAATTACCATTTTTTATTTGTAAATGCAATAAAAACCATAAAAAAATAAACAACCATCTCATAGCCAAA
>LPNX010511361.1:47143-97235 GCA_001517045.1 Pseudotsuga menziesii | reverse complement strand
TTTGATATACTAGGTGAAATACCCCAGTGCATATGAACATGATGTTTTGTTTGATATACTGGGTGTAATCCAATTTCATATGATATGTGTGTGTGTGTGTGTGTTGGGCATGGACCCTAAAGCACATGACTGATGTGATGTTTTGTGTTGAGCAAGGAGCTTTGGAGCACATGGGTAAATTGATGTTTTGTGTTGAGCATGAAGCTCTGGAACACATGAAAAGATAATTTGTAAGTGTTGGGCATAAGCCTTGAATCCTTCCATGTGGATGTTGAGCATAAGCTCTGGAACATCGGATCCCCTACCATTGTATCCCTAGGTGTATCCTATAAGTACAAATCTGTCCCTTTGACTGAAAAGTATGTCTATAAAGTCCCAAGCCAAAGAGAGGCTTGGGGAGATATTCCATCTTTTTGGAGTCATTATTCTTCCTGATTATTCTCAAGAGAGTTCTTGGAGAACATTTTCCTAAGAGGAAAAATGAGAATTGATCCATACCTGATATACCAGTTAGGGTAGCCTTACCTTAGGAGCTCTAAGCTACTTGCATTATGGAACCAGCCCGAGGGGATCTGGATTAAAACCAAGAACAGTTATGGGTCATTTTTGGGTAGAACATGGTAGTTCCCAAGTGATTTAGTCATCTATATAGATGTGAGATCTTCCTATGAATTGTTAACATTGATGTAATTGTAACTTCAGAATGTATTCACTTGTATATTACACCCCAATTTTTATTTCAGGATGTGTTTTTAATGTAATTGATTCATGTCATCCCCCGATGTTCTGATCGGGAGTTTCTATAATGTAACAAGTCATGTCAAGTCATTATGGGTAACCTTCCTATTGGGTAAGGGTTAAAGTCCTCGCAGTTGTGGGCCCCTAAGGTTATTACACTATCCTAGAGAAGTCGACCCTAGGTGAGTCATTGTAAGTCAAGGAAATAGTCCCCACCATTGTGTTAAGAATAACCCTCCTTGCTAGTCGGAGGAGGAAAAGTCCCCACAAGTTGTGGGGCACAAGGGTTATTAGACACTCCTAGAGATGTCGGCTCTAGTAAGTAACTGTTAAGTGAGGCCAACATGTTGAAGTGGGTTTCAAGTTAATGAAAGAATATAAATAGAGAGTGAGCATCTCTATTTATCATACACGCACTCACTCATTGGGGTGCATGAGTGAGAGAGGAGAAGCTCTCTCTAGTGTGAGAGAGAGAACAAGCTGTGGAGATCATCTTTTCTATTTTTGGGTTTTATTGTTTCCATTGGTGCGCATTCTATCTATGAGGAAGTTGTGGGGTTTTCTCCTTTATGGTTTACCCAAGGAAAATTATTTGTGTCTCTTATCTCTTGTGTTTATTGTTGTGCATGCTATTTTCTCAGTTAAAGATCCTAAGATAATACTAGCTTGAATGATAAAAATCTAACATGGTATTAGAGCTAACCTGAAAATAAGACATTGTGCAGCTGCATAATATAGGGCTTCTTACTTTTTGGGTCTCTCTCCAAAATTCATCAACAAAAGTATGTAGGCTAACTCGCCATTGAAGGGCGCATCCTTCTTTCAAAGCAGAATTCAATTCCAAGCATATTAAGTTTTTTAGTGCAGGAAATCAGGGCTTCTTACAGAAAAGGAATTTTTGAGTGAGCGCGACATAGGATTTCTCTCCTCATAAAAATTCAAGTTTAGAGAGCTGGTTCAATATTTTTGGTTGGGTGAAACTACACGAAAGTCAAACCCTAGTTTGACCCAAAGCTGGAAAACCCTAAATACTAAAACTAATAAGTTTTGGTACTTTCGCTATATCTAGAGATTGGAGAAGGCACAGGAGCTGAAACTTTCATAGGTTGAAGATTAAATCCTTATTTACACTGTGTACGAAATTCAGCCTTATATTTACTATATTCTGGGCGATATAATCCCACCAAGTTAAGGTTCCAGCCTCTTCCATGATTCATCCCTAAACAGGACACATGGGGAGAATTGCCATATCTTGCTATAAAAATGTCCAAATGAAATTTATGAAGCTGTTCCAGAAATGGAACAGACTGTACTTTTTGTGGTTTGATTTTTAGACCTAGAAGATGAAACAATGAGACGTGGAAGTCCATACAACTTCTCTGTTCTGAATAGTCCTCTAATAGGTCATCTTGGGAAAATGATCATAAGTCCCAATTGGCGAAATCAATTCCTATGAAACCTATGGTGTTAAAACAGTGATAGGAGAGGATACCTTAGTGCGAAGGTTTAGACATAGAGGAGTGGTAATTTTAGAGATAACATTGAAACTGTAACAGGAATTTCTGTAGAAGAAATTGGAAAACTAGGGTTTCCTATTCCAGGAGCTTCCTTTCACTGTTTTAGGAAAAGGAGTACATTGTATAGATTGAATTGAAGAGATATATATTTCTATATAATCATATATGAAATATTCCAAGTTTTGAAAATTAGGGTTTCTTTGATAAACCCTAGATTAGCTAGCATTGGAACCAGGACGGGCATCTCAAATCGGTAAGATCTAATCTTTTGCTATTTTCATTTAAGGTTCTCATTTCAAAGTGATATATCACATTAGCTTGATGATAAGCTTGGTGAAGTTGAAAACGTCCAAGCATGGAAGTATTTGATCTCTCTGAAGAAAATGAATTGGACACCTACATGAGTAGAGCGGTTCCATTTCTAGACGGAGATGAGGCTCAAAGCTTTACACAAGAAGAACTTGATCAAGACCAAGAAGATCATTGTTGATTCAATCACAGATCAACTTGTACCACAAGTGTCTTCCCTAAATACACCAAAGATGTTCGATTCCTTGATCAAGCTATTTGAAGATAAGAAAATAAATCAGAATATGGATTTGAGAAAACAATTGAAGAATGTGAAGATCCAGAATGCAGAACAACTTGAGGTGGTAAAAGAAGAAGTGGTGATAACCTCCTTAAATGGCCTCCCAGGATCATAGGATTCATCCATTCAAGGAATATGTTCCAGAAGGAAGTGATTACTTTCAGTAGACTCTGGAAAGAAGAGTAATCTATACTCATAATAAAAGAAGAGAAGATTTGAGCAACTAAAGGTCAAACTCTCACCATCCAAGGAAGATACCTCAAACGATGAGGAATATGAAGGACTCAATTATTGAAGAACCTCTTATCCATCTTGAGCATTTGGATAAGAAATTATGAAGTCGTGAATGAAGAATATGTTGAAGTGGAAGGATCAAGAAGGAGTCTACCCATGAAACAAATAAAGATAAGTATTCAATTGTCATTTCATGATATTATTTTTTTTATGCATTTGTTTATATTCAGTTGATGTATTATGCATGATAGAATGTTTGAATTAATGACAGTATACTACTAATAGGCATGTGATGGGTAAGTAGCTCATGGTGCTATACAACTCTCCATTGATGCTGATCTAGAATGAAACCTCTTTGCTGACATATTGGAATAGTGCACAATATCAATGTTGTCCTGGTAGAGATGGAAGACATATAGAAAGTTTCCGTGAGATATGGATGGATGTTGTATTAGCTAAAGTAGTTGCACGACCATATATTTATGCATAATAATTTTTCATTATGAATATACCTTATGAAATGTTTCTAACCATATAACTAATGCATTTGACTTGTAGGAATGATCGCGTAAAATCGCCTACAAGTAAAGAAGGATGAGACCTGTTTCGAAGAACAGGTGACGACAGTTCAAGATGAAGAATAATATGACAAATGCAATGACATTATGAATGCAGAACCTTTCATCCATGAAGAAGTAACCAAGAAGAAAGGGAAGACCAGTTCAAGAAGAATGATGTCTAGGATGCAGTATCGATACATGAAGACAAGTTCGTAGTTCCATCATGCAATAGATGGAAACATCATCGGATACAAGGTATGATTCATAGCACGAGGCATAGACTACAAAGAGACATTTACAGCCACTAGAAATACACCTGACACAAAGAATCATGTGTGCAAATGAAAGAAGGCCTTGTATGAGCTCAGAGGATACCCATGTGATAACACATACATGAGGAGCTTGATGAAGATATGAACCTTTGCTACAAGGTTGATAAAGGATGAAAAAATCACAGATGGATGTGAGAAGAACTTTTGAAATTTTTTTTTCAAGATATAGGATCTTGGTATCGAGTGATCCTAAATGGATACATAGAATATTAGTAGTAGAGGAAGCTACTTGCCACTCCGGTACATAATGTTTCAGTACATAGAGGATGGAAGATAGAGGGAGTATGATGCTTCAGAGGGAGTGACTGCAGAAGATCCTGAGGTTCGACATGGTACGACATGATGGATATATTACTGATGACTCTAGGCTTTACTAAGAGTAAAGTGGATTCCAACATTTGCTTCAAGGTTGAAGGTGGAAGACCAGTGATGCTCCTGTTATGTGTCGATGCACTACGTTCTAGGCATGGAGGTATGGACAAGGGAAGTATGTAGTAGAGATCCTGAAGAGGTTCAGGATGATGGACTGCAAGGTAATGACCACACCTATGGCATCGAACATGAAGCTATTGAGTGTTGCTTCACTAGAGTCGGTTGATGCCACGATGTATCATCAGATGATTTGTTCCTTGATATATCTGATGAATACGAGACCAGATATTTGCTTTGATATGAACACATTGATACATGCTCACCTGATGGTTGCAAAGCATGGAGTGAGGTACCTGAAGGGTACAGTTGAGTATGGGATCAAGTTTGATCTCTTGGTTTGGAAATATGGAGTCCTGCATGGTACTAAGTACACCTGAGGAAAGAAATGTTTCCATTTTCAATTTGGTAGCTAGTATGTTTCTTTTGAAAACTACTATTTGTTTTGGTTGATCTGACTTGCGTTTTTTGTATGATGCAAAGAGGAGCAGTGATCCAGATCGAGATCTCTTGAAAGAGGGATTTCTAGCATAGCTGATGAGATAGGTTGTCTAAGCATAAATCCTGACGAAGCTCACAATTTATCCTTGGGCGTAATCAGTTGTGATGTGATTCTATGCTAGAAATGGCCAGAGCGAAGTTTGAGTACTTCAGGGAGAAGCTTGGTGATTTCTAGATTGAGGTTCCCTCCAAGGGGAAATGATGAGACCTAGAGCCATTCTGACATGGTGAGAGGATTAGGTTCCTTCCATGATCAAATGTAAGGGCTGACCCATTTTGTCATGATGAGAGGATTTGGTTCTTTCCATGTTAGATGTGAGTGCTGAGCCATTTTGATGTGAGTGTAGGATTGCTTCTTACATGATCAGATATAAGTGCTACATTCCATTCTTGCAAAGGAGGCACCTGGTCAGTTACCAGGAATACTCAGTCTGGGATTGAGGTTCATTCTGATATGACTGTAGGATGTAGTCTTACATGATCAGATGTGAGCGCATGGCCATTCTGATGTGATTGAGAGATGTGTTCCCACTTGATCAGATATAAGGGCTGATGCCATTCTCTAGGACAATGGACGCACCTGGTAAGTTACCAGGAATCCTCCGTATGGGACTCAGAGCCCTTTCGATGCAATGTTTTCAAACATGATCGAATGTAAGTTTAGAGCCTTTTCGATCCAGTGTTTTCGAACATGGTTGAATATAAGTGTTGATCCTTTCTGATGCGGTGTTTTTAGACATGGTCGGATGTAAGTGTAGACCCATTTCAATGCAGTGTGTTCACACATGGTCATATATAAGTGCTAAGCCATTCTACCTCGATGTGTTTACACATGGTCAGATGTGAGTGCTGGGCCTCTCTGACATGATGAGGTCAGTTGTGAGTATTGGGCGTGCCTTTCTGACAAGATGAGGTCAGATGTAAGAGCTGGGCAGGTGTTGTAAGGGATAATGCACCTAATAACCTAGGTCTGGGGGGTTACCAACATACTCTGACCTTGCAGACAATTTGACTTATGAGAGTACAAAACAGGAAATAAGGAAGTAGTAGGACTTACTTGTATTAAACGAAGGTTGATCCAAGCTATCTTCTTCCTCTTTTTCTCCTCTTCCCAAGTCTCCAGGATAGTTCATCCTTCACCTGTTAACAAAGATACTTCCAAATACAGTATAATTCATATATAAAGATGCAGGTTAGGCAAATAATATATTCTAATGAAATGTAAACATTTACCAATCCACAACATATGAAACACAATATGGAAGAAGTAATCTGATTTATTAACAATAATAGAGGGAGTTTAGGTTACAACCCAATGTCTGAACAAGGGACTCCTCTGTCACCAAAGGACTCTGAGTTTCTCTGCTCCAAAGATTCTGTAGACAATCCACCAGCATAACTTTGCTCTCCAAGTATGACTAACCAACACCCTCCCCAAGGCCTCTATTTATATGAAGGAAATGAGGTAGTTATCGAAGGTTAGGGAGGTTACAGCTGTTAATGGGATTAAGGTAAATGAGTAAACTAATCTCCCATTAATGCATGTTTTTAAAAATTAATTTTGAGGAAACCATACGCGGGTCTATAGTAGAGCAACCCGCGTATGATACACGACTCCATAGAAGTGCAACCCACGCATACAAGTATACGCGACTTGCTGAACATAAGACTCGTGAATAATGCGCGAGATGTCAATAGGGATAGTCGCGTATGCAGCTCAAAATCTCAAAATGGCAAAGTAATCAGCTGGGCATATAGGCAATGTATCTCCTGATGAGCCAAGGTATAGTGGAAATGGGCAAACCTCAATCCATAAGTGTCCTTTTGTGTGCCGACCTAAGGGATGTCAGCACTCGGACGGAGAGGTGCCAATCAGGTGTATAACAGATGCCCCCTAATGTGTGAGTTCAGAGGGGAACGATGGCTGAAATACATTATAATACTAACTCTGGAGAAACTCAGAAGTCTAGTGGAGCAGAAGGAGTACCTAAAACCAATACATAATAATTTCATATACAAAGCTATATCTGAGGGTGCTATGTTCAATTTACTGGAACAGTAGCTCCTTTACAATATTTGATTACATCATATGATACGGGTAAAAACCATGTATAGTACAAAGGTGGATCGAAGCCACAATATAATAATGATGAGTCTTCAAAGATCTGGAAGCTGGATATAGAAACTGAACATAGTCTTGTGCAACTTAGTTCATAAGTGAGGAACGAAGGTCTTCATACAGGATCCCAAAGAACCAAGTACAATCCAAGCCATGTGAATAAGGGTAAGCCGAAGTCGAACATGGAAAGGATTCAACAGTTTGTCAACCAATAGATGATAATTGACAACTGAAGCAAAGGAGTTCACCAATGATGAAGTGAATCCAGAGGTACTATCGTCAAAACTCTAGGTCCTCATCATCAGGAAATGCTGAAACAGAACCATACTGTGATAGGGAAGGCATTAGATCCTCCAACGGATCACAAGAGTGACTAGGAACTGGGCAAAAGAATATAGACACAAGTAAATGGATAACAGATATAACAGTGATTGGATCAGGCTATAAATCAGAAAGTGGGAAGAATCCTTGAACAGTGAGCACAACATAGAGATGACCCAAGGTAGCGTATAATAGATAGATAGGACAACTAGACTTATCTATCATGTAGGAGACATGATCAGATTCCCCAGGATCAAGGACAAGAGGAAGAGTCAGAAAACTCGAAGTGATAGCTGAACACAGATGTACACTGAAACATGGATATCGGAAGGCAAAGAGTGCTATGTTCAAGGATGACATGCTGCCATTACTGAAAACAAGAGAAAACTTCTTCCTTTCCTTCCCTGTTGAGTTTTAACGAGTCCAGGAAAGCCAACTCGGTTCCCTCTTCATTTTTTAACAAGCTTGAAGAGATGGCAAAATAATGCTTGATAGTGTCACTGATTCATGGATTTAACGATCCCGAACTAGTACATGCTCGATTGGTGCTTTCATATTTAGAGAGTCTAAAAACGCCAAAGAAGACTCCAGGGGGGTCCTTTTTTGTCCAATTTAGTCTCTTAAGGCCGAAAAAGTATAAAACAAACCTCAAAAGAACTCTCTTAACTTCCGAAGAAGAAAAGGTGAACCTTTTTCGTACTTAGTCGGGAACGTCCAAAAAAGGTTAAATTACCACCTACCCAATGCTCCTTCGATAATAGCATAAAATATCTTGAGTTTTATGAGTGTGAAGGAAAGCAAGATCACTCGGAAAGATCCATTTGGTTACGAGAAATGGGGCTTACAACAATAAACTCAGTGCTTTGTTCTTAAGTGTTTAATGAGCATGACAAAGACACAAAGTACACTTGAAATCTTTTTCATGTTTGGGTCCAGAGCACGAAAAAGAGAAAACTAAGCTCATACCGGGTGTTCCTTTTCCATCCAATTTAGTCCCTCAGGTCCGGAAAAGTGATAAACCTATACCTGAGAATACTCTTCTCAATTCCGAAGAAAAGAGAGTGATCCTTTCTCGTACTATTCCACATGGGCCGAGAAAGAGATAACCTACCACCATTCGAATTCCCGTTCACATATTTTTAACGAGCTTGAATGGATGAAATAACTCGGCAGTCAAGTCTATTTTTAAGGAGTCAGACCTGGGCCTAAAGAAACTCCATAAGGTGGGGAGTCCTATAAAGGGATAGCTTGTAAAGAGATATTCATGCGAAGCTCTATTTGGCGTGAAAAATAGCTATGAGGAAACCCCTTGGGCCTGAAACAGTGACGGAATGAGTATGAAAGGCTGGAAATGGCATATAAGGATGATACTCATGAAATAGGGATCCTAGCCACGGAAGAACAATGGTAGAGACAAGGGACTAATGGCTTAGAATACCATAGTCCGTGGCAAAATCTTGCATGCTAAGGTTAATGTGGATGATAAGTTGCCAACATGTGTTGGAAAGAGAAAAAACCACCCTATAGAAGCATCAACACTTTGAAATAGTCGGTAAACCTGTTCCAAGGCACAAAAAGGGATGGTATTAGTCCATTGGCATTTCAAACTATAGAGAAGAACCCACTTTACAAAATATTTTTTCTATTTATAGTTTGAAAATTGAAACATTTCTTACCATTTGCACTTTATGACCCAAAAAGGAACTTTTACCCTCTACCTTTGATCACTCGTTGTGGACAATTGGACCGTCGAAATTCAAATCCGTCAGTTGCAGGTAAATCTACACCCTGTGCTCTTTAATTTCATCCAAACAAATTTTAAATTTAGAGGTTAATTCAGTTTATTTCATCAAAATAAAGAATGGCAGAATGTATACGCGGGTTGCCGCGCATGAAAGTCACACATACGCGTTTCATACGCGGGTTGCTGCATAGGGAAGTCGTGAATGGCCCGCGACCTGTCCCAATGGACAGTCGCGCATACTGCGCAATGATTAAAAGCTTTGGAAATGTGTCAATTTTTTTAAATTTTTTGATGAATTACTGAATCAAACTGTGTGGTTTTTGTTTGGAAAATATGGTGCTAGAGTGGAGGGAGAAAGAACATGGGATGATGGACAAAGCGGCTCTCCAAATCCCGCCTACTATCCAAGCATTACGGAATAGTGGGCTGCTTAAATTCTTTTGCACATCACCAATGCAGGCCAATGTCCGCATACTAGAGTTTTTGGTGAACTACTGGGATCATGACCTTGGGATGTTCAATATCGAGGGTGAGACTTTTGAGCTTACCGTTGAGGACATCTATTTCATTACCGGGTTATCACATCGGGGAGCACCGGTGAACCTGGAGGGCACTGGCAGCGGTGGTGACCCCTTGAGTGTCCAGAACTATGTCGATGTATTCTGCAGGACCGGTACTCAAAAGAAGGGCAGCAGCGTTCTCATTTCAGATATACAGGACATCACACTGCAGGTACTAGCCAGTACTATTGTCAGACTTGCAGGGTCATCAGGACCACACTTGGCCACTAGGACTCAGATGAGAGTCATGGTGGATTGCTTTAGAGGTACCCTATATGACTGGTGCTCGGAAATTGCCCCCATCATGAAGAGGCAATTGTCCGATTGTAGGAGGGGAAGATGCAAGAACTTCGGTTATGCGAGCATCTTGGTTGCATTCTTCTTTGAGAGGGTGCCAGTTATGAGCCCTGCGATACCCTTAGAGATCAGACATCCACGTCAGCCGAGGCTGAGCAGGTGGGGTGATATCTTCCTCCGTCAAGGAGGAGGCGATGTAGTACAGAGTATGTATGATGACGATTTCTACACATGGTGGGAACGATAGGTGCCAGCATTAGAGCAGTTTCCATATGCCGGATTAGATTTCCGAGGTGATCCGGATCTAGTCCTCCCTCCAGGAGGAGCATGGGGAGAGATGGGTAAGTCTTTTTTAATTTTTTATCATTATTAAATTTTTATAAGTTTTTTAATGATATGATATATACATATGCACAAGTCTAAATCCTACTCATGTGTCAAAATGCAGATATTGGACCGGTCCGCCCCACAGGGCACCCACGTACCTTTTTACGTCCTGTAGCAGGAGGAGATCCTGGGCTGATCCAGGTACTTGAGGCAAAGCTAACTAGGCTTACTGAGCGGGTACCCACTATACGGATAGAGCATCTCCCTGCAGCCATGCAGGAGTTCATAGTTAGGGTTCCACCGGCCTGGATACATCTTTTCAGACGGGTAGCTAGGGTAGTATTTGTGTATAGAGACGCGGTGGAGGCTGCCGAAGCCGAGGAGGCTGAGGAAACCAGGGGCGCAGAGATCACGGGGACTAGGTAGGTCCTAGCGGCCATGGCGGCCAAGCATAGATCTAGGGCATTTTGATGGACGATGATCCACATTTTTGTATATTTTGTATATTTTGGGATCTACGGATCAGACTTGACCTATCCTATGTATGAACAGATATTTACATATATATATATGTGTGTGTGTGTGTTTGGTTGTCAGTATATTTACAAATGTTTTTATATGTTTTTGCTGTATAATTTTATGAAATGTGTCTGAGATGCCAGTCCAAAATATAGTTATCATATACATCAGATAATGAATTTTGGTTTCTTGGAATGTGGTTAAAAGTAATAACTTCGAAATGGCGTACCAAAAAACGGATTCTCATAAACTGACGTAACAAGGTAGGATTATGCACTTGGTAGGATCGATTGAGCTGGGAAACTACCAGCTGGGAATCCAAACATACTTCAAGCTGGGTAATACCATGTGACATAGCATCCCATAAGAGCTCAATAACCGCCCTATATTCAGAAACATTATTAGAGGCAGGACCTAGGCAAGCGCCTCCCGCGGCAACAAGCTGTCCTGTGGGAGAATAAATAAACCATGCTGTTGAAGCCAGGTTACAAGTGTGACGGCTGGTGCCATCATCGAAACCTACATACAACTCGAAAGACATCTGCAACAACCAGCAGATAGTATAAAAAACAAAACTGACAACCTAATGTACATAAAATACATACACAAGAAAAAGTGCTAGGCCTAAGCATAGTACTTCTTTAGGTAGAGCCCATTTCTAGGCTCAGGCAGCTTATTCCCATCATAATCTACTAATTCATATGCGCCTTTACTTAAAACTTTAGACACGACATAGGGTCCGAGCCACATGGCCTTGAACTTTCCTGCCCCCAGGGGTTCTTTATCCTGGTCCCAGAGCAAGACAAGCTCCCCTTTAGAGAAAATCTTAGGCTTGACCGATTTATCGTATTGATATTTCACCCTATTCTTGTGAGCTTGATTCGCAGTCAGCGCATCTCTACGTTGTTCATCAAGGTGCTCTAAGTGTACCAAGCGCTCTTCAAGCTCAGTCGTATCTGGTAGCACATGAATGGCTATCTGCAAGGATGGGATTTCGCATTCAATCGGTGTAATAGCTTCCACCCCGTGAACGAGTTGGAAGGGGGAAAACCCGTAGCAGTTTTGACATTGGTTCGATAAGCCCAAAGAGCAGGATATAACATGATGTGCCAATTCGAGTGGGCTGTATCAATAGTATGCTTAAGAATAGTCTTTAAGGTTTTGTTTACATCCTCGACCTGACCATTTGCTTGCGGATAATATGGAGAAGAATGTTCTTGTCGAAATCCAAGAATGGTGGTTAGTTCAGTCATCATGTGATTTTGGAAATGACTGCCATGGTCAGTGACAATCACCTTTGGAATACCGAACCTAGCAATAATCTGATTGAAAATGAAGAAAGATGCTGTTTCCCTATCGGCTTTAAACGTAGGCATTGCCTCTGCCCATTTCGTAAAATAATCTACAGCGACAATGATGTATTTGTGCCCCCCAGCCGAGGCTGGGTTGCATGTCATATAATCAATCCCCCACTTCATGAAGGGGCCTACCGAGACAACGGGAAACAAGGGATCTGGGTGTGACCGCATTTTTCTGGTATAAAGCTGACACGGATGACAGCGCTTCACTGCTTCCACACAATCTTTAAAGATCGTGGGCCAGAAATAACTGGCACGCAAGATTTTCTGGGCCGTAGCTATCCTAGATAAATGACCCCCACATGCTCCACTGTGAGAATCATTTAGGACAGTCTCCGCTTCCTCATGAGTAAGGCAGTGACGCAAGATGAAATCTACCCCTCTTCTATACAAGGTATCACCTATTATGAGGTAGTTTTTAGCATGGAGTCGTAACTTACGCCGGTCTTCCCTAGAGTAAGCGGTAGGATACTTCGAAGTCTAGAGATATATAAGGATATCTCCATACCAAGGATCAGAGGTGGCTATAAGGAAGATGTGCTCATCTAGGAATGAGTCATCTTGTATCACTACATCATCTTCCGTAGGGAACTATGCTATAAGCTCAGCAAATACTAAGGACCTTTTTGATTTAGCAGATTGGAACACCAAGTCAAACTCCTGGAGAATGACTATCCACTTCTTGAATTTTCGCCCAACAATACGTTGGGATAAAACATATTGGAAAGGGTTTACATCTGCCACCACAGTAGCGGTCCTCAGTAATATGTAGTGCCGTAACCTCTGTACAGCTCAGGCCCAACCAAACCACGGCTAAGATAATAAACAACATGCTCGACGAGCATATCGTTCTCCTGAACAAGCACTACCCCAATGGTAGACTCCGACACGGCTAGATACAATATAAAATCCCTAGAATAGTCTGGCGGGCGTAATAAAGGAGCCGACAACAAGGCTTTCTTTAATGCCTCGAACGCAAGTTGTGCAGTTTCATCCCATACAAATGGGGTGTCCTGCTTGAGCAAGCGCATGAAACCTTTCGTGATCTTGTCATAATTAACGATAAAACGTCGAAGGAAGTTAGACTTACCTTGTAGACTTTGAAGTTTCCTGAGATTGCGAGGAGGAGGCAGATTTACAATGGCCTCAACTTTTAGGGGATCCACCTGAATGCCCATACTTGAAACAATGAATCCTAATAGTCTCCCTGACTGGACGCAGAAAACACACTTGTGGGGATTCAAGCGTATTTGATAGTATCTGCGTCTCTCAAAAATCAACCTTAAATGATCTGGATGTTGGATCCTATTTCGAGAATGTGCGGGCAGATCATCTAGGTAAGGCTCGACAATGGCTTTTATATCGTGAAAAACAAAGTTCATGGCTCTTTGAAATGTTGCCCCTGCATTTTTCAATCCAAAGGGCATTTTTCTATAAGCGAATGTACCCCAAGGGCAAATAAAAGTTGTTTTTATGTTGGCCTTCTGGTTTGATTTGGATTTGATTGTAGCCAGAAAAACCATCCATAAACGAAAATACTTCACTCCCCGCACAAGCATCTATGATCTGATCAATGAACGGTGTGGGGTAGTTGTCTTTGGGACAAGCTTTGTTAAGGTCTCGAAAGTCAGTACAAACGCGAATAGTCCCTTTCTTTTTATCTACAGGAACTGGGTTGGACACCCACTCAGTCAAAGCAATAGGATATATAAAACCAGGTTTCAAGAGCTTCTCTACCTTTTCTTTCACATCCACCACTTTACGTGGGTTCACAGGACGTAATTTCTGCCGAACTGGTTTGGCATCAGGGTAGGTACAGATTTCATGTTGGACAATAGATGAATCAATGCCTGGCATCTCCTCATATGACCAGGCAAAGATATCACGAAATTCCTTGAAAAGGGCAGTATAAATGGCAATCTCCTCCGGAGAGCAGTTTGCACCTATATAGATATTCTCCATGACATCTGGCTTTACGGAGATATTGATAGGTATAGTAGCAGAAATGTTTGCCATATTCCCCTCGGCAAACACTCCTTCCCTAGGTAAAGAGTTGATTGGTGTATCAACATCATCCGACAGTCTCACATGGAACTCTTGGTTTTCTATCTTGCTTAGGCTTGGAAGGAAATAAGAGCGGTGATGAAGATCCTCACATATCTTATCACGCCCACACATAGCTTCCAAAATGGCTTCATCGGAAGGTAAAATAGTATCTAAGCAATCTATGGAATGTAAAGAGTTTTATGCCCATGCAGGCAGATAGACTTCCTCCAGATCGTCTGAGACTGTAAGAGGATCTGGAGGGGGATCAACAGTGGATTGTGTAATAGCTTGATATGCCACTTCCACAGCTGATAAGGGCACTTCCGGTTCCTGAGGGGTTGGGGGAACCCAAGGATCAGTCCTATCCACTACCGAAGCAATGGACTTCCCTACACTGGTGGAACCGTTATAGTTAATAGGGTATGGAATATCGAATGTGCCCATCAAATATGTGTACATTCCAACCCCCAAGCTCGGAGTAGGCTTGGCCCGATCAACCAATGGTACATTGGAATCCTTAGACTCTAAACGGCCCTTTCGAGTAAAATCAAGTTGGTCAACAGTAACCAACTTGCCCTCATGTGGGAATACCACGACACGAAGAACAACCAATGCAACAGCAGTCATTGCATAAGTTCAATTTCTACCTAGAAGCAAATTATAGTCCAATGGGGCATCAATCACTTCGACTTCAACAGATACTACTTTCCCTGCCAACTTTATCTATAAAGCTGGCAAGATACCATGTGGACGGAAAGATCTTCCATCGAAAGCAGTAATTAGAGTGGTTGATGGGACCAGCTTTGGGGATCCCAAAGCTTTCCAGCATGCCAGGGACATAACACATGTAGAGGCTCCCTCATCAACAACTTCTCGTCCAATGGTCTTACCACCATGGACAACATCTATTGATAGGGCTACATGATAAGGAAGGAGAATTTTGACATCAGAAAAAGAAAACTTCGCTATGAGACTCGAAGAGTCCATGCTACCTAAGGCTGTCAAGAGAGCATCCCGCTGAGCGGGACAAATTTGTAGTACCTCCAAAGCCGACATCGCACATGGGGTTTGAGCAAGATCTTCAACCACTAAGTAGTTGGAAGCAGCCCTATTGGTATTATGCAAAGTCTTTTTTAAGATACCCTTGGGTAACTTAGGCATTATTTCCGCAGGTTTCTCTATAGTGAGCGGGTTGGAAGGGTTGGAAGGTTCACCTACAGCTTTACCCGTCTCTTTCTCCTTCTCATAGTTTTTGTTCCTGGTTTGCAACAGGGTAGAGGATCTGACCATGTTGATATAATTAGGGTCAGGAGCAGTTGAACTGCCCCCTGCTATAGTGGAAGCTCATGCAGAATTCTGTCCTTGGGGAAATGGATCCTTCAGGACAGCCATTGGTTGAGTTTTCAACAGCTTCTGAGCTTGTTCCATAAGGGGACAAAGGTGGGTCAAATGATCCCCTTGGCACAACTTACAAGGGAATTTGACTTTCTTTTTATCTTTCTTGCCCCCATCAGCATTGTTTGCGGGTTTGGGCTTGTTCTGATTTTGGTTTACCTCTCCTTTTTTACCCTTCTTCTTCTTCTTGTGGGACTGCTGATTTTCCTTTTGCGAAGTTTGAGCAAAAACATTTGCATTTTGGGGAGAGGGGGCAGCCTTTGCTGCGTCTGTCGTAGATTGTTTGACAGACAATTGGTGAAGTTGTTTAGTCAAAGACTCTACAGTGGGAGTAGTAACGGACCCAACCACACCATCGGCATGGGGTCCAGGCTTGGGTTTCTCGGCCTCATGAGAAGGCCTTGGTGGCTCAGGGATAATCTCGTATAACATCCCAGACTGTGAATATATCAAGTCCAACTTCTAGGCCCTGAGTATAGCTTCTTCCTCACTAGTCACTCCTGATGTAGAAACATCCTTAGATATATAGGGTAATAATGATTTAAGGAACCATTCTAATAAAAACTCAGGAGGGATAGTTGCTTTCATAAGGCTCTTTCGCCTCTGCCATTCTTGGATGTGGTCCAATATATGTGTTTCCTTGTTTTTCCGAAAGATCGACAACAAGTCAGTTCCGAAATCGTATCGGACAGGAAGCTGAAAGTGGCTAAGGAAAGCTGACGCCAAATCCCAGAAACTACTAAAAGCAGCAGAAGGCAACTCAATGTACCATTTTTCCACAGTGCCAGTCAATGTCCTCTGGAATAGCCTTAATCTCATTGAATCTTCATTCAATGAGTTGGAAGAACACCATAGGTGGAAGGTGGTGGCATATGCCCCAGGATATTCACCAGCTTTACCTTCAAACTTAGGGATGTCTAAAGGCAACTTGGTGGGAACAGGTGGCCACGTGGGGTAATGCCTCACCGGATCATTCATCAATTTTGATAAATCTGGCAAGTTCAAAGTTGCCAGAAAGGGAAGTTTTGGCCTAGCCGGTGTACTAGATTTGCTAGCTGGGGTATTAGAGGGACTTGCCCCCACATTCCCATAAGTAAAAGTGGGGTTGCCCCCTGACACCGGTTGTGAAGTGGATAGCTTGCTTTGGAATGGGTTCCATCCATAGGCCACTGGATTTTGGGTGGGAGGTGCAGTGTAAGTGGTTCGACCCATCCCCATAGAAGATGGGGTCTGAAAGACCGGAGCAGGTATCCCTCCACTAAACAAAGAGAAGGGAGAGCTCGTGTATGGGACCGAAATAGGGGTTTGGAAGCTCTGCCCATAAGAGGTGTTGCCCCCAAACTGCACTCCTACATATGAAGGAGGTGGACCTACGTAAGGACTGGATGGGGGTATATGCCCCCCATTCCAAGGGAATCCTTGGACAAAGGCCAAGGATCCCACCGGACCACTGTGGGTAGTGTAAGGGTAGGAAGAAGGAATTGTAGGTATACTGGGAATCCCAGTAGCCATATCACCAGACATACTTCCAATGTTCGCGTAAACAGGTGGTTGGACCACCCTGCTTGCTGGAGTTAGGGGTGTGGAAGGTAAGTTAGATCTAGAGGTACTAACTGGGGGAGGTAGTACCCCTTCAACCGGAAGGGTTGAGGTAAAAACAAATGAAATTTCTCCCTCACTAGACATAACTCTACCTACAGGTACACCTAGTACTGGTGAACTAAAAGGTCTAACCTGCATGATCACTGGATCGTTCAAATCAGTCAAGGGGGTATTATAATTCCTTGCAAACTCGTCAGCTTGCAATTCTTCTATCTCGACTGTATCTAGGTCAAAGCGGTTAGCTATCAATTCAGGTTCACCAAGAACCTCACTAGTTCCTACTGGTTCAAACGAACCACATGTGCTTAATCTCCTCCTTTGGGGTAAAGGTGGAGGTTCCAGTGGTGTGAGAGGAGGAAGGTTTCTCAACCTTCTTGACCTTCTAAGCAGTTGGTCCTCTAGAATTAAGACTTTAAAAAATCACACCCTAAGGTCAGACTAACCACAAGCAGATCCGCAGAGCATACACTAAAAAAAATCCTAGAGTCTCAAGCAATCAAAACAGGCTATAAAGACATACCTTCCAGAAGAAGGCTGATGAACAACTACTTGGCGTCCTTGAGGGGTTCTCAGGAACAAGCAGAGGAATCACCCAACCTCCCTCCCGCACTTTCCACAAGGGTTACCTTCCAAGTCCATCCGAGGTGAACCAGAAATAACCTTCCGGTTTACCTGTGTATGAGCCCTAAGAGACAAGAGACTAAAGGCTACCTTGACAATACCTACTGTCTAGGGGGACATTTGCAAGCCAGGCTCATACGCATGGGCAGGGTAGCTGAGCCCGAAATTCTGCCTAGACAGAATCCCCAGATGCGCAAAAGTCATGGGTTACGTTTTGACAAGGATTCGGGGGGTTATCCCCTCTGTCCAAGCCTCCACGCGGCCTCATGCTTAACTCCCGTTTGAGAGGAGCTTCCCAGATACAGCGGTAGAACCAAGGATTTACCTAATGAATGGCCAACTACGTTTGAGTTTATAGCTTGTGGGAAGTTTACACTCCCTAGCCCACAAGCCTAGCCTAAGCTAGTAGGTGGAAGGCCCTAAAAAATCAAAACTTACTAATAGATTTTAAATTTAAGCGTTAATTTTAAGGGCTGTTCTTTACTCAAAGGCAGCAGTAGTGATGAACTGTATGATGTTTTGACTCAGCAGAAAGTAAATAAAATAAAGGTGCATCTAAAGCAAACTAACACTATAAAATAAACTTCTTGTCATTTTTTCAAATAAATATTGATGAACTTTATGCAGCAAAAAGAGAAACTAAGCCTATATGTTTTTGTATTTTTCTGAGATAGTATTTCTTAAACTGAAACAAACACTACTCTAATGCAAAAATTACAATGCAAAAGATTAACTATGTTTTGGTTTTTACTTTAAGAAATGCTCAAAAAAAACTACTATGCATGTATAAATGCAATGCTTGAGTAAAATTGCAACCTATAAACTGTATGAAGAACAGAAACTGAAACTAACAGACAAACAGACCCTAAAGACCAGTAAGAAAAGCAGGCTAGGACCTCAACTTGGGTGCAGACAATGACCAAGAAATCACTAGAGACTTTCAAACAGGCAAGTGCAAACCAATAACTAATAGGCAGCACACTAGATAGACAGAATCTAAGACCCTGATCACTGATCTAGACTCAGGCACTCAAACCAACAACCCAAACAGGCCAGAAAGTTTCAAGATGCAGACAGTAAATAAAACAAGTAAAAAGAACCCAAGGGCTTCGAAAAGCACTGAGATGTGATCACCTGATACACTCAAACAACTCTGCAACACTCTTAAAGAAAGTCTTAGCTGAAAACAGGACTTATAATAGGACAAAAGACAAGCAAACTTTAACACCAAAAATCAAAGTTTTCAGGAGTATACGCGACTGTGTAGTAGTGCAGGTCGCGAATGATGCGCGACTGTACAGTATAACAACCCACGAATTCAACTCAGCATACGCGACTGTCTAGAAAGAAAACCCGCGAATGGGTATGAAATTTTCTCAGAAAACAGAGAAAAAACCAAGACTTTCAAATGCTGTAAGTATGTAAAGAGGCAGGATAAAAATCACAAACAAAACTTTGAGCAATGACTGGTCAGGACAACAGAAAAATACCTGAAGCAAACTTGGCTTCCCCAACGGAGTCGCCAGTTCTGTTGTAAGGGATAATGCACCCAATAACCTAGGTCTGGGGGGTTACCAACATACTCTGACCTTGCAGACAATTTGACTTATGAAAGTACAAAATAAGAAATAAGGAAGTAGTAGGACTTACTTGTATTAAACGAAGGTTGATCCAAGCTATCTTCTTCCTCTTTTGCTCCTCTTCCCAAGTCTCCAGGATAGTTCCTCCTTCACCTGTTAACAAAGATACTTCTAAATACAGTATAATTCATATATAAAGATGCAGGTTAGGCAAATAATATATTCTATTGAAATGTAAACATTTACCAATCCACAACATATGAAACACAATATGGAAGAAGTAATCTGCTTTATTAACAATAATCGAGGGAGTTTAGGTTACAACCCAATGTCTGACCAAGGGACTCCTCTATCACCAAAGGACTCTGAGTTTCTCTGCTCCAAAGATTCTGTAGACAATCCACCAGTATAACGTTTCTCTGCAAGTATGACTAACCAACACCCTCCCCAAGGCCTCTATTTATATGAAGGAAATGAGGCAGTTCTCGAAGGTTAGGGAGGTTGCAGCAGTTAATGGGATTAAGGTAAATGAGTAAATTAATCTCCCATTAACACGTGTTTTTAAAAATTAATTTTGAGGAAACCATACATGGGTCTGTAGTAGAGCAACCCGCGTATGATATGCGACTCCATAAAAGTGCAACCCGCGCATACAAGTATACGCAACTTGCTGAACATAAGACTCGTGAATAATGCACGAGATGTCAATACGGATAGTCGCGTATGCAGCTCAAAATCTCAAAATGGCAAAGTAATCAGCTGGGCATATAGGCAATGTATCTCCTGATAAGCCAAGGTATAGTGGAAATGGGCAAACCTCAATCCATAAGTGTCCTTTTGTGTGCCAACCTGAGGGATGTCAGCACTCGGACGGAGAGGTGCCAATCAGGTGTATAATAGCAGGCCATTCTGACTTAGTGTCAGATATAAGTGCTGAAGAAGACCTACATGGAGGCTAGGCCTATAACCTACATGAAAAAGGGTTGGTTCTATAGAACTTCCTATGACAAGAAGAATGAAGAGATAGCACCATTTGATTGAGATAGAAGAAGTAGTAATGATGATGATGATTCAATGATAATCGAGACTTGATGATGAACCAGCAGTGACGACCTAGATCAAGTGATGATCTAGATGTGATGATGATCCAGTAGTGATGATCCAGATCAAGTGATGATCTAGACTTGATGATGATCCAATAGTGATGATCCAGATCAAGTGATGATCCAAACTTGATGATGATCCAGTAGTGACGATCCAGATCAAGTGATGATCTAGATTCAGTGATCATCTAGATCTAGATCCAGTGATGATGATCAAAATCGAGTGATGATCCAAATCTAGATGAAGATGACTTGAAGATGAATATGACTTGAAGATCAAGATGACTTGAAGATGAACATGACTTGAAGATGAAGATGATGAGAACTTGACGATGAGTCAGATGATACAGAGAAGAAGACTTGTGCTGATAAATTGTGTCCATAGAATACCTTCCTAGTTAAGAGGGAGTGTTGATGTAATTGTAACTTCAGAATGTATTCACTTGTATATTATACCCCGATGTTTATTGTGGGATGTGTTTGTAATGTAATTGAGTCATGTCATGCTCCGATTTTTCGATCAGGAGTTTCTATAATGTAACAAGTCATGTCATGTCTTTGTGGGTAACCCTCCTATTGGTCAAGGGTTAAAGTGCCCGTAGTTGTGGGGCCCTCGGGTTATTGGAGTATACTAGAGAATTCGACCCTAGGTGAGTCATTGTAATTTGGGGGAATAGTCCCCGCCGTTGTGTTAAGGATAACCCTCCTTGTTCGTCGGAGGTGGAAAAGTCCCCACAATTTGTGGAGCACTAGGGTTATTAGACACTCCTAGAGATGTCAGCTCTAGTAAGTAATTGTTAAGTGAGGCCGACATGTTGGAGTGGTTTTCAAGTGAACAAAAGAATATAAATAGAGAGTGAGCCTCTATATTTATCATACACACACTCACTCATTGGGAAAAATGAGTGAGAGACGAGAATCTCTCTCCAGTGTAACAGAGATAACAAGCCCTAGAGATCATCTTTTCTGTTTTTGGGTTTTACTACTACCATTGATGCTCATTCTATCTCTGAGGAAGTTGTGGGGTTTTCTCCTTTATGGTTTCCCCAAGGAAAATTCTTTGTGTCTCTTATCTCTTGTGTTTATTGCTGTGCATGTTATTCTCTCAGTTAAAGATCCTCAGATAATACTAGCTTGAATGATAAAAATCTAATATTTAATGCTGGGTAATTGAGTGTGGAGGTTTTAGCCATTAAAAGAGCTTCACTTTTCAGGTATGAGAACCTTGACTGGCTATTTCATTATTTAGAATAAGTGTTGGCTAGATTATGCAAGTGTTTATATTATATTTCTAACCCTATGTATCTATATTTTTCTGTCAATTTCATTTAGGGCTTACATTTTAATTATAAACCCTAGGCTATAATTTAATTCCTGTGTAAGAATTATCAAGGATTTTGTTCTTTTAGTTTTACTTATGTATTTTCATTTACAGCTTAAACTTGGGTTCCTAACACCTCAAAACTATCCTAGCAAGGCCTATGTGTTTATTTTCCTTTGTACTCTACTGGCAGATTTTATATTGCTAGCAGAGCTATGTGTAGAAGTAAAAGACTATTTTAGGTTTAGATTTAAAGAGAAGCCTAACCCATTTTATGCAATAATATAAACTCAATATTCTACATCTAACAATAATAATGACTTCAAATATTAAAGCTAAGATAAAAATAAAAAGAAGACCTCTCACGGTCTGTATAAACATTATGATTCTTCTTTAAAACAAATATTATCATAAATCAATGCTACAGACCAAGTATAGAGACCATCTAATGGTTCATGATTTATTACTATCATTTTACAGTATTAATTTAAAACAAGCATAATTGCATAGAGGTCACAGGATCAATTCTTGTGGGCATTAAATCCCAAATCGTATCCATAAATTAAACCTTCATCGTAGTAAATGACCCAGGATCGAATCTTGTAGGGTCTATTAACATTTACAAATCCATCCTATATTATTTATACTCAGGCTGAAAAAAAACATAAACTATCTACACAGTGGTTGAAAGACCCAAATAAAAATATACATGATGTAATCTATGGCCCTCGGCCTTTAACATATCCAACTCATTATAATAATCAAAATTTCCAAATATTACAACCTTGTCTACGTTTACCAATAGAGACGACTGATTGTTGCAGGGTTGCACCATAGACAACCCCCATTTTGTCCACAAAACTAACACATACAACGAATGCAAATCTACACAGTCCACAGAATAATAACCATCGAAATTGATGCAACATATTTGTATTTAAACACAGTATATATAAAATCATTAAAGAGTTTACATAGTCATTTACTTTCAGCCTTGCACCATTTGCAACAATGGTGCTGCTCATTGCCCGTACCCTAATAAAAACATTATTTACAAAATACACAGAGTGTGTTGAGAAGCTACCTAGGCCATTTTCACTGCACAGAGCACCCATTTAATAAAGCCAATTACATTTCAAGCTCAGGTCCGAAGGAAATTAAAATCCCAACAAAAAAACCCCAATCGTGTTGCATTACAAAATGAAGAGCTCATTTAAGTTACAATCAAACCCCAGCCAAAAATGAATCCATTAGAAACCATCCTCAAGATAATCCAACCTATGGAGAGTGACAACTCAGTCATAACCATGAAGATAAGAGGGGACAAGTAAACACCTGTACATTAGGCTTACCCGAATGGGTATGGATTTTCTCACAACCTTTCCCACAAGCAACGAACGAAGTTCATTTTGCCAGACCTTGTAACCTAAAACTACAAATAGAAACCATGATGAGAAGTATGCAAGTAATCATACTAAAACAAGAAAATGATGCTACAAAACCAAACTACCATCTTACCTGTCAAGCCTTTGTCGTTTCACCTCTTTCCACCACGCAGGAGAAGAGCACAATCAACAAAGTTGGGAATGAGCCAAACTAATGACTAAACCAAGCCCTAAGTTGAGTTTCCACCTTTCCAAAGACACATTTATGTCGCCACCCTGTCCTGCAATATCATTTACAAAAACCTATGAACCCATAGTTCTTGTCATGATGTTAAATCTTGTCATAAAACCATTGCAAATTCCATAAACCCATTCATGCATCGAATAACTTAGGATTTAAACCCTAAGTCCATGGCATATGAAATATGCCATGGAATATTTAAGCCAAGGTTTTTGCAATTATATTACCAACTTTAAAACTATATAGTAAGAATATGTTAGGGCATGAACAAGTCGTAAGCCTTTACACACTACAACAAAAATTGGATTTAGCATCTCTTTTTGCATCCTTTTTTGCGTCTTGACCATCTTTTAGTGTATTTTTCTTCATTTTTTGGACAAAATGGCGCAATTTCACGGGTTGGTGCTATTTTAGGCATTTTTTGTGTCCTTTTTCTAAATCTGGCACAAATTGTGGCGTAATTTGCACCGAGTTTTGCACCTAGTTATGCGCCAAGTTTTGCATCAGGTTTTGAGCCTAGTTTTGCACCTAATTTTGTGCTTAGTTTGTACATCTACTCTTTTTGCACGCCCTTTAACTCCCATGTTTGCCTCAACTTTTACGCCCTTGTTTTCGTCCACTTTTGTATCCTTTTTTACATCCACTTTTGCATCCACTTCTACTTTTTTTTTTGCATCCCTTTGTGCGCCAAGTTTTGCATCAAAGTTTACATCCTATTTTGAGTCGATTTTTGCATCTCGTTTTGTTTCAGCTATTTTTGCATCCATTTTTTCGTCCACTTTTGCACCCACGTTTTCATCCCTTTTTGCATCCCATTTTGCATCTATGTTTACATCTTTTTTTGCATCTACTATTGCATCCATGTTTGCATCCACTTTCTTCGCGTCCCAATTCCCACCCATTTTTGTGTTTACTTTTACACCCACTTTTGCTTCAACTTTTGCATCCACATTTGCATCTTTTTTTGCATCCAATTTTACATCAGTTATTGCATCCCTTTTTGCATCCATTTTTGCATCCACTTTTGCATCAGGTTTTGCGTTGGGTGTTACGACTACTTTTGCATCTAGTTTTTCATCTACTTTTGTTGCATCCACTTTCGCATCCAATTTTGTATCCAATTTTACATCAATGGTTGTATCCACTTTTGCGCCACTTTTTTCATCATGCTTTGCTTCCATGATTGCATCATTTTTTGCATCCACTTTTGCATCACCTTTTGCATCCATTTTTGGTGCACCCCATTATGTGCCCACTTTTGCACCTACTTTTGTTGCATCCATGTTTGCATCTTTTTTTGCATCCATGTTTTTATCCACTTTTGCATCCAGTTTTACACCCAGATGTTGAAGATGAAAATGAGGTAATGATTATGATATTGAGGATGGTTATGATGATGATGATAATGTTGTTGATAATGAGGAGAATGATGACAATAATAATGATGATGACGATTATGATGATGAGGAGGAGGAGGAGGAGGATAATGACAATGACGACATTGCCGATGATTATGATGGCAATGAAATGAATGGTAATGATTGTGATGATGACAATTATGATGAGTACAATCAGAAGATGATGTTGATCATCTTAAAAAATAAGTTGTTATTTGTCATGCATAAATTGTGTGTGTCCTCCATGACCCTTTTCCACTAATCACATATTTTGGGTACATGCTATTTCTTATGCCAAAGGTAATGATGAATAAATGACGAAAATTTCAATAACCATGATGCTGATGTCAAGGACAATGGTGATGTTGATGACATGGATGATGATTATGCCGATGATCATGACTATTGTGATAATCAAGATGACAATGACAAAGATGATGATGATGATCATCATCATCATTTCCATCATTGTCTTCATTAAAAGCATCATCACTGTCATTGTCATCTAGTTCATCATCATCATAATTTAAAGCATATGGGATATGTTTACCATTTAAAGCATGCATAACAAGTGGGATTATTCTAAAACACCCCAACAAAGTACAAAATTCAAACCACAAGGGAAACATAATATTGAAATTGTTCCAATTTTCTTTCTCCCAACAAAACATGCTTCATTTTAGGGAATTATGTTAAAATCCATACATTCATAGTCCATCCATACTATACTTGTAATAAATGTAAATATAATACTTACCCTTGACTGTTGATTTTTTTGGTGTGCAGACTTGTTTACCCTTAACTGTTGATTCTTCTGGTGTGCAGAATTGTTTACCCTTGACTGTTTATTCTTTTCCTCTTCCAGCACTTTTAGCCTCGAGAGTTGCTCAAATCCTTTTAATTATCTTTTTTTGTAGCAACTCATTTTTGTTTTTAATTGTTTTATTCAATTTTTCCAATCTTGCTTCATATTCTGCAGTCTCATTTTGTTGTTTAATGATCATCTCTCTCAATGCCCTTTGAAACTCAACCTTCAAACCTGCAATAAATGTTTCTTTTTGCTTTAATTCTTGTTGAAGTTCTGCTTCCTTACCAAATACAGTCTTCAATGGTGGCATGTTCAAAACTTCAGGCCTATTTTTCAGCTCATTTTCAAGTCTCCCTATAGTTTCCTCATTTTTTTTCTTTTGAGCCTGATACATGTCTTTCAGTCTGTCAAGGTCAGAAATTGATTCTACTAGAACTACAGTAAATTTAGAACATTGATCCTTTTGGCCAATTATTTTTTCAGTTTTCACAATTCTTTTCTCTAAACCTGTAACACGATGTACCAAATCAAGAATTTCGACATCCTTAGTTCTGCACAATTCATCGCTAGCTTTGAGGGAATCCTCCCACAAGGTATATTGTTCTTTGAAATGTACTATTTTATCAAATAAAGAAAACACAAATCTACCATCAAAAGAATATTTGGCATGAATTAGGTCTTCATCACTTGTTGGTGAATGGTCTGTATCATTGTTCACAAATTCCTCCCATTGATCTGCATTTTCATTTCCATGCATTCCAACCAAAGTTGTGACAACAACATCTTCTCCAAGGGAAAGCGAAGGCATTTCGTTTCCCACAGGTTCCATATTGTCCTCTAAAGGTTGGATAATCTTCTTTTTCTGGTTGAGTCACCCATTGAAGAAGTAGAGTATGACTGATCTCTCTAGTTTTGGATATGGTTGATAAAGAAATCTGGGCTCAATTCAATCAATCACCAAGAACCTTGTCGCAACTACAACAAATGTGTCGAAAATGCATGAGTTGACCCGCGCATTGAAAGGTAGCATTGGTTTGGCGAGTGTGTAAATATAGCCATATATAATCGATATAGAGACGAAAGTTCCTCTAAAATTAAAAACGTCAATATTGCCACGATTTTTCCGCCATTATAAAAAAAATGAAGTATAAATCCATGAATGTTCAAAACGTGGAAATATTTCATGGAAAAATCTGACCAAATGTATTAGTGGATCCATCTTGGAAGGCACTCTACCCTGTACCATCGGTCACCTGGCACAGGCTTTGTCTTTGATGCCTCTCTCAACACATAACAAGAATTTAAAGGTCAGCGACACTCGGATCAGCTACCTGGTCACCCTGCTCGATGGCCTTGTACGGACTTGGCTCGAGTAGTAGATTATAATATGCATCCTCTACGACCACTCCATTGAATTTAGGAATTCCATCTCTCAATCTAAATAGAGAGAAAGAAACAACAAGCAAGTAATTCACTCACTGATAATGTCACTTAGACTCCATGCAATGCCTCACATCTGTAGCAGCTCGAGGGGAGCACAAGGCCAAACAACATTCTATTGTTCCATTTCTATTGGGTATAGAGAAGATATCCACATAAGTGTGCGTAGATGGTGGATGACTGGGAAGTTGAGTTCGTAGCTCATCACTGCACAACACAACCCTTGCGTCATAGGCTTTTCCACTACTAGTGGATGAATATTTTTCTTTCCCAATTTCTATAGGAAATCAACTGTTCTCCCTCACCCCCTACTTCCAGCAATTCTGATAGCTCCTGAACACAAAAAACATCCTTGGCTTCATTGAGTCTAAACCAGCAGGACCCTACCAAAGAAATTAACTAGATAGAGGACACCAAGTACACATGATGTATGTCATGGGCTCCACTCGACGTGGCGACAAGGGGGCGGACTGAAGAAGGGCACATGCAGATTGATAGCTCACCATAACAGATGTCGACACCTCCTCCTGCAACGGAGACGCATAAGGATATTGAAACTGCTCTCTTCGGTGAAGATGACGGCTACATCAAGCCGTGTCCCATTGTCAAAGAACCGTGGTGAAAGCTGTAAGGTCCCAAGAATTTCTAAAATCTTATGTGTTTTTTTTCTCTTTTCTATTAGCTTTGTTAGTATGCCGAATACATATGATAGTTTTGATAGGGAAGACTTGGTTTCCCTCACAAAGGGAAATGTACAGACTGATGCAACAATTTTATGTATGTGCCCTGATATTAAAGATACACATGTCTCAAACACTATGCATGTAATATTTTGTGTACTTTAATATAATTTTATGCCACTTACAAAAAAAAATGTTTGTACTAAAACTTAGATTCTCCTTTTCGAGCTCTTTCCTGGGTTCCTTTTCTAGCTTGCCTCTATATTATGATTTCCACTCTAATCCAATATCTAAGTGAGAGCCTCCAAAATCACAAGAAGGTGCAAACTTTCTCTCTAGAGATATGGTGAGGATAGACATGTTGCATGAGATATTAGTGACTTGTATTTCTAGTTTTTCAAATCCTTGCTCATAATCACCTACAAGTTTTTCGCTATACGTGTCCACTGTGTTTAGGGTTTGAGGATTTTTTCCACCACTAAATCTTGCAATTTCCCACAAAAACCCAAAGAAAACTTCCCTCATAACAATATGTTTCATAAATGTTTTTGTATATTCCATTGGAACAGTTTGTCACAATGGATTTTACAACTTAATTATTTGTATTAGCATATTTCTATTGAATGCTAAATAAATTGGGACTGAAAGAAAAATAACTAGAGAAAATATAGACACAAGATTGACATAAGATTTACCCTGGGATAACCCATTATGAGGAAAATCCAAGCCATAAATTGCTACTACAGGATCTCCTACTCCCTTTGTTTTACTCTAATATATACCCCCTTATTATTACTCAACTATGGAACAATACAATAATATCATAAGAATGGAGCCCCCTCTTTTCCTAATGCCTCGGTATTTAATGTAACCTCATAGTCATATAGGGTTATTTTTAGGTTTTTTTCATTCATTGATTCTTGACTAGGGTTAGGGTTTTCTACCTTCTAAAATGTCCTTGAATTTCCACACATAACCAACTTTTCATGTGTGAGAAATGAGAGATCACAAGGAATCCACATGGTCTGATGGTGGTCAACTAGATAGGTTAGCTTGCAAAAGGCATAACTCCTTCATATGGACTTCGATTAAGATGAATCTTGCACCGTTGGAAAGGAATCTAAGTGTGGAATTGTGTTAAGGGAGTTATGTAAGTGATGATCTTTTGAACCCAAAAAACACCATGTAAGCCCTCAAATAGGCCTTGTAAGGTTCCAAACCCCAAATATACAAAGTGAGAGTTGTCCCTAAAGTGGGCCCATCAAATCAATTCACCCAATCTTTCGATCCAAAAATAACTAAAATAAATGAAAAAATATGTATTGATCCATTTTGGATCATACTCGGAAGTGAAAGAACCCACTAGGAGTGTTTGTTTCATAGTTGTTGTCTTTCTTTAGTATTTCTTGGGGCTATAAGGTTCATTTCTTATGTAAGGTCCTTGTTTTTCCTTTTGTCCATCGTTTAATACCCTAGATCCATCTTTGCTATCTCAAACAAATTAATGAAGCTCATATCCTAGTTAGAGGCTACAGACAACATATAGAGGTCCTATGTGGCATTTTAGTGTAAATTTCATGATGCCTGAGCTTGAGAAATGTTTTTAAATGCCTAAGGCCCTTGATATCCTTCTTTGAGCACTATTTACACCCAAATAACCATCAACTATAGAAAATAAATCATAATGTCTCTTTAAGAAACACTTATGTTGTATAGATCCCCCCAAAAAAGATATGGTTTATAGGTATAAGTGTATTTCATGGTGATTGAGAGAAGTAAGATTCATTTAATTCCCTTTTACACTCCCACGATCCTCATTAGACCTTCATACATATTATTGGCTCACAACTAACCTAGTAGTGGTTCCCATGTACTAATTTTTGAGGTTAGTAATACCATGCACAATTCATATGTGCTGGTTTGAGGATTTTTCCACGGAATCCTAGGAAGTAAGGGTCGGGGATTGAGGCTCTTTTTTTCTTCCCCTAGTATGTTCAAGGACTCAAGACCCATCCAAAGTGCCCAAAATATCATAATGGAAGATGAATTCAAATCAAATGCCAAAGACACCCTAAAGAGGGATTGTGTCACGGTTTATAGGTTTCGTTCATAATTACTAATATAAAAAAGGTTCAATTAGAGAGGAAAGCTAGTGTTTCCCTACTTACCACGTTTATCCCTCAACAACCATTTCCATTGCATAGAACCTACTCATTGCACGTATATCAACTTCGAAGTCCAAAAACCAGCTATAAAGGGAGGGATCCTCAAAATTTCAAAAACATCATAATGCACTTTTTTTCATTCACCGATGATTGTCAAGTATCAATGACCCATCCATGTTGCTTAGACATTATAATGGCATCCATATCCAACTCAAGTATCAAAAACCCATGTAGAGGTGTGACTCCATGCCATTTTACATAGCCCTTGATTATGAGAAGACTTGTGTAGTGCATAAAGGAATTTGTGTACCTTTCTTATGTTATTTAGAGACTAAGAACCATTCTTGGTCTTCAAAACCTAGATTCATTTTTCCCATTCTTGGTCTTCAAAACCTAGATTCATTTTTCCCATATCCATTGAATAGACTAAAGATATCTTAGTGTGGAGGTTAGAGCTATGTTTAGCTATGTAAACATCTGTAATTGTATTTTAAATTTTTGGCATTTGATTTTATATTTTCCATTACACATTCACATGGAAAAGATAAGCTTAAAAATTATATATTACTTCATAACCCATATTGCAACTGAATATGAAGCAAATCCTACCACACGGCCCTGTCTCTATGAGAAACCTCTCACGGCGGGATTTCCCTTGCACTGTCTTCTGCCAAAACCAATTTCATTATTTGGCATTTCATCGGCACATCTATCCTCTGTTCCAAGATGAATATTTAAAGCAAGCGAAAATGATGATGGGAGGTGGTGGAGAAGTCAAAGGCATGGGATTGGGGGTGATGGCCGCCCTGCCTCTGCAGTTAACTCCCACTGTTGGAATTTCCTTGGGAGACCACCTTGGAGGATCCAATAACAGTAGCCTTCTTACAAACAATGGCAGTGGTGGTCTTAATAACAACCTCAAGAAGGATGATAGGATTCCTCAATGGGGATTCATGAGACCAAGGAATTGATTGCAATCAGGGCTGAGCTTGAGAAGGATTTCACTCAGACAAAGAGGAACAAGACTCTGTGGGAGCTCATTTCTTCAAGGATGAAGGAGAAGGGTTTTAGGAGGAGCTCCGAGCAGTGCAAATTCAAGTTGAAGAACTTGGTAAATCGATACAAGGTATGTTTTGGTTTCTGTTAATTCGTCTATGTGTCTGTATGTATGTAGATTTATTCATTTTGTTTTGCTTGAAATTCATTTCAAGGCACTGGGAATTGACATGCTACCATTCGGGAATAGTGCAAAATTTATGGCAGTTTGTATTCGATAGATGTAGGGATCTTTATGTTCGTTGTTTTTGATTGGATATCTATTGAAATCAATTCAAATCCATCCGAAATGTTCTGTTAGCATCTGGGTATGCTAGTTAATCTTTGATCTGCTGCGATGTGGATGTTAGTAATATGATTTGTTACCATTGAATCTTTTATGTGGTTGTGCTTAAAATTAGTTTGGTTACTATTTTTTTGGTTTTTTATTTGGGCAAGCTCGGAATCGAGTTTAGGGCATTGGGTATAGCATATTACCATTTTGGCATGCCGATTTAGAATTCATGGCATGTTACCATTTGAGCATGCCAGTTTATAATTCATGTCAATTTCAGGGTATTGGGAATGGCATGTTACTGTTTGGTCATGCCATTTTAGAATCCATGTCAATTTCAGGGTATTGGGAATGGCATGTTACCGTTTGGGCATGCTAGTTCAGAATCCACGTCAATTTCAGGGTATTGGTAATGGCATGTTACTGTTTGGTCATGCCATTTTAGAATCCATGTCAATTTTAGGGTATTGGGAATGGCATGTTACCGTTTGGGCATGCCAGTTCAGAATCCACGTCAATTTCAGGATATTGGTAATGGCATGTTACCATTTGGGCATGCCAGTTTAAAATCCATGACAATTTCTTATTGATGCGACTGTCTCAGTCCTTGATTTTATGGATGTGTGTCTGCTTTAAAATCATAATAACTACACTGGGAATGGTGTGTTAGAATTTGGGCATGCCATGCATGGTCTTGGCAAACAAAGCCTCCAACTTTTTGAAGAAATGAAACGTTGTGGTTGTAATCCAGACCATATTACCTTCCTTGGTGTTCTGTTGGCATGTTGTCATGCATGCTTAGTGAATGATGGCTGGCAGTACTTCGAGTCTATGAGTCAATATTATCGCATCACACCTACAATGGAGCACTATAGCTGCATGGTTGATCTGCTTGGCCATGCTGGGCTCCTAGATGATGCTCAAGAGTTTATCAAGAAAATGCCAGTTGAACCTAATGCTACCATATGAGGTTCTTTACTTGCTACTTGCAGGGTCCATATTAATATAGATTTAGCAGAAAATATGGCAAAATGCCTTTTCAAGTTGGATCCTAAAAATGCTGCACCTTATGTGATGTTGTCAAACATCTATGCAGTGGTTGGCATGTGGGACCATGTTCAAAAGTTGAGGAAAATGATGAAATATGGGAGAATAGAAAAAACGCCACGGTGCAGTTGGATTTAGATCAATAAACAGGTGCATGCTTTCTTGGTAGGAGAGAAAATCACACCCACAATCACAGAAGATTTATGGAGAGATAGAGAAGTTGTCTAGTCAGATGGAGGTGGACTATGTACCTAACAAAAGATTTGTGTTTAATAATGTTAAAGAAATGCAGAAATAATATATCCTTTGCCACCACCTACTAAAGCTGGAAATTACTTTTTGGCTTATCAATTCATAACAAGAAATTATGAGTAATTGTCCAGTTTTCCAATTGTAACTTTCTTATTTATTTTGACAACACATCGATGCCACTATCTCTCTCTCCTTGTACATGTGGTAGTGCATTGTACCCATCTGTATTCTATAAATTGATTACTAATGAAGAGTGTACAGTTTGGAGATTCTCCTGTGCCTTCTTTTGTACTCTCTTGGATTTTTGTTTTTCCACTTGTGTACACTTGTCAATACAATCCTTGGAGGCTAAGACACCTATCCATGTCATTAAGAATCTTATTTTCTTCAGCAACTGCCACTTCCGACAAGTTCATTTCCAAGATTTCCACATTAGAAGTTGTTCTGAGGCATGTTGACCTTTTTTATAATTTCAAGGATGGATGGTGTTTTTGTGAGGATTTTCAGTGATGTTGAGTGCAACAACCTGGGGATATGGTCTTTACATATTGCGTTGTCAGCCTTGCATTAATTCCCAATGGTTAGATTTGGAGACACACTTTGGAATAATATATGTCCTTCTCCAATACATCGATGAAACCGTCATGCGGAGGAAGATGTCTCAGCCAATGGTCAATCAAACATCGTGATGGACAGATTGAAAATGCATGAATATAAAGCTTTCTTGCATGGGAACAGATACATATTCAGATATGGATTGCAGGATGGTTTGAAAAGTTGGGATCTGGATATGGGGATACATAGTCAAGAAAATTGTATGTACAACAATGATACAACAAGAATATCTTTCAAAGTTACATAATCTTGAACACGGGTAGTTTCCACCAGCACCACATTTTCATGGGGTTTTAGGGTGTTTTTTTGGACATATTTGAAGATGCCATTGAACAGGAAAGGAAAAAAGTTGAGAATATGTAGAAAGTATGCAAAACCCCTTCAATGGAAGATAAAATAGCTCACAAACTTGCAAAAAATACCCACCTACAATAAAGCTAAGAATTTTGTCATACTGCATTATGCAGTTTGTGGTAATAGACCACATCAATTGCAAATTTTTAGTTAACTAATTAATCTAGTAATGATTCTATATTATTAATCAAGTTGCCCTAGAAGTTTAAATTCACTTCTCTTCAACTTCACATGGGATGTGCTCCAAAATTAGCTAACTCCTATATTATTTTAATCAACCTGCTCCAATGGTTTTCTTCCTTAGAACTACTTGTCTTAGTCCCCTGCAGGATGTAGTTATCATGGAGTCCAGCAGCCAGCTATGGAGTGAATAGAAAGGATGGATCCAATAAGCCTAAGTCTAGTTTTAAATTCAGTACTCAACGAAGAAGACTGATATCTCTATATTCATCATGACCTTTCTTGAGTAGAGGATCTCGTGTACTCAAAAAATGAGGCTAGCAGTTGAGTGGCACGTTTTATTTCTGTAACAGGTAAATGGCATTGATAGATCGGAAAAAATGTTTCCAAACATACATTGCTCAGTAATATAAAGCTGATACGAGTGTATCATATGGGTTTCTGTGTCTTTATAGATGAAGAAATTTAGAATCTAGATACGATTTTGAGTATCATTATTGACTACACAAAAATTAAGATGTTTTTTTCAACAATAACTTAAGCTTAAAGTTAGACAAAGGTCTTAGGGGACTCAATGCATACAATTTTGTTTGATATTTTGTCTTTGAAGGCATGCTTAATGGTAAAATTTATGTACTGCAGTGCCATGGTATTTTTGGTCTCTGTCAACTAAGATTTAAATAGGAAGATAAAATCCCAAGATAAGCAACTAGGTTTTCAAGTCTCAGCTTTTAGATATGTTTTGGTTGTATTTGAAACATTTTCTACTAGTTGATGCAGTCTGATTGCATTGCAAGAATTTCACCAAAGGACAAGAAAGTGCTTGGGTGGATCGTTCTTCACAAACTAAGGTAAATGTGTAATGTGACAAAAGTTAAAACCATGAACCAAAAACATAAGAAATCAGATGTCCAAATACAGATTGCTCCAATCTGCTCCTACAAACTCAAAACACAGACTTCTCGGATTTGTGTGTTTTATAGGGGGCTGTGCTATTTTATAGGAAAATGTTAGAGTATTTGGGTATGATGCTTTGCCTTATTTTATTGTTTATTTATGTTTTTGTTGTGTGATTTTTCTTTCAATATCTTTTTTCTTAAAAGGATCTTCCTGGTTCCAGCTTAACATTTACCTCGGAACAGAAATGGTTCCCCAGTGGACCTTTCCACATTCGAAATCGGAAATGGATCCCATGAAGAACCATTGGCATTTCAAACCAGAAATGGATCCCAAGCAGACCCTTTTGCATTTCAAATCAGAAATGGATCCCAAGCGGATCCAGGACTTCATATTTTATTACTGTGAAGCCCCTCTACTTGTTGTATTTTTGCCTTGTTCACCATTACTGTGAAGCCCCTCTTTCTTTGGTTTTGTGTATATGCATTTTTATTATTTACTGCTTATGTTCATAGTTTTATTATATGAACATATTTTATTTTCCTATTTTTCTTGCATTTAATAAGGGAAATCAAGTATTTGCTGCATATGTTTTTCACAGAAATACGGCTGTTTTACACTGTGTACATGAGTAGGAAGTTGGATCATGGAATTTACACATAATACATGTAGGCGCTTATATATAGACTTTTGTGTCTGTGCACTTACATGTGGGTAAGTCGCCTTATACCATGAGAGAAAATTTTATAACTATCCCAACCTCCAATCTTTGACACATTTACTCATGTTGAAAATTTTGAAACTAGAAGATAAGATGCTATATTTTTATTAATGTCCAACAAATGACCACTAAAGTAGGTCAAAAGGGACTGTTGAATACAAAATGATGTCAATACAAAGTGGGAGCACTAAAAGGACTTCTATGAAAAGCAAGATGTAGAAATTTAAGTATGAAACTAATCTGAATCTTGAAAAATCAACTATGAAGTGGAGAGTTGATTTGAGAGAGACATGTACAAAAAGAATGGATCTAGAGTTTGTGATAAAAAATAGTACAATCCTGTCATGGTCTACTGGAACCATCTCTCCTGACATTTGTACAAGCCTGTTATTGTCTGTTGGAATTATCTCTCCTAACAAATGAGGTCAAATGGAGGAATATGAACATAGAAGTTTGTCTGGAGGAAGAACTGGATGAGAAGCTGGACTATGTAATGTTCTAATCCTTGGAGGAGGGGGGTCCATTGTGATATGGATGATATTGATTGACTGTTGGTATGTGGTTAGGGAAGGCAATGTTAATGGGGTCTCAAGGAAATAGATGTTGACCTTTGGGTCTGCATTGTTTTGGCATCGGAAACATGTTCACTATTTGTTTACTTCTTGGTGGCCCTAGTAGATGGGAGAAGGGTGAGATGGGAAGTGATACGTTGAGAGAAAGTTGTTATAGGATGTCAATGTGGCTAGAGGATGAGGGAATGGAGTCAGAGGGTGACCTGCAGGTATAGGCTATGCATCTTTGGTCAGAGTACTTGAAGAAATTAAGTAGATTCTGAAACTTACTCACAATAAGCTCCCAAAAAAGACAGTGGAACTTCCCTTAGATCTCATAGTAAATAGTGCAATGGAAAATGAAGTTCTCTTTAGTCTCAACCTCCTGAAGATGGCACACCTGGCAGATCCTATTAGATTGGTCAATCTAGTGATCTGTCTCCACCTTAAGTCTATGAGAGCCCACCTTGAATTGGCCCAGGGAATACAGAGAGCATGCACCCAATGCTGGAGTGTGTAATGGGGTTGAACAATGATCCCATTCCTTTGATTCATGAAGTGCTTGGCATAGAAGTCCATCTTTGGATGTAACTTGACCTAAGGGTTGATCCATGCGACCTGCACAAATTGCCAGGTGTGTCCAGGGAATATCTAAATGAGGAAAGTTGCTTCATTGTTTTTACCCCTAGATCTGCAGGGGTAACTTGATGATCATATTTTTTTGTGATTCTATCATAAACGACTTGCTAGAGAGGACATCTTTGTATTTACCATAGCTCATTGGTCAGAGACTATCCCTCTTGAGTAGAGTTTCCATTGATGTCAACAGGGTCATCATTGATGACAAGCTGAAGGTCATTGATGTCAAGATGAAAGTTTTAGTGATGGGATTAGTCTTGAGGATGTTTAGAGGAACATGGAAAGGATGATCAGTTTTGAAGGAGCCTTAGTCTTGTACAAGTCCAAAACCTTATAAGAATCCCATGCAGCCCCAAAAGATGGGTCATCATGTCTTGTAAGAGCCCATGCCTTGATCCACTTGAACACCAAAGCCAACGAAGCCCTTGAACTCACTAGGTTCTCTTCATTTATAAAATCCTTTTTAGAAAAAGGGGTTGGCACCCAAAACATATCTGGGCATCATCCATGAGGGTTCAATGCATGGGACCACAGTTCTTACAATTCAATTGTGGAATATTGCACCAAGTTTGTCTTTCATTGGAAGGAAATGTGAAGAGCTGGTAACCACTTTATCATTTGATGAACAAGAGTCATGGGAATTGATCTCCACTCCAGCCTCTCTCTTGACGCCACGTTTGGTCCTCATCGTTCTTAAAATATTTATTTTATAAAAAAAAGAAGGAATGGAGCTAAATCAAATTGGGCACCCATTGGGTCAACGTTTTTGTCCTCACACAGATCTCTTGAAGCACATATAAATAGCAAATCAATTGTGTAGTTGCATGAAAAAATATGGTAAGAAGATTGAAGTGAGGGAGGCGGGTGTGAGCTCTGATGAACATCTCTTCCGGGCTAAATTTCAGTTTTACAGTGTACAACGATTTCTTCTCTGAGTTTGAGACCATGTTTCAAGTAGCGCTCGATGTGTTAAGATGTGTGGGCGATCTAAGATAGAAAAAGGGGGAGACATGCTGAAATCTTAGATTCTGGAAATTGTTGAAAGATTGCAAGCATTTCAAGTACGCAGCAATGATTCTGGAGCAAGCTAGGTCCACACATGAACAGTAGATCTCCCTTGAGTGACGAGATAATGGGTTTCAATATGGTGCTGGCAGCGAAGGCGCATCGATTGAGCAGAGATATTAAAGGATGACATTACGCTGAAGATTGGACTGATGATATCGTCATATCTTTGTGAAACCATGAGTATGGAAAGTGCTCTGAAGTTGCAGTCTCTTGAAACCTTTGCATATAATCTTTCCAAGTTCTGAAGTCTCATTTGCTTTGATCACGATGAGTTTTTGATTGGTACAGATCACAAGAATGAATGGAGGTCATTCTTGAAACTCTGAGTGAATTACATAAAAAGGAATGAAAATAGCAAGGGTGGGAAATCTTCGAGACGGGCATACTCTTTTATGTTCTGATGCTTGTGCGATAGGATCACAAAAAAAATGAAGTTGCTCTTAGTGTTTAAAAGTGAAGAAATGGTCTATTACTGGGGATCTGGGCTTTCATTAATGGTGTACTGCAGGATTCTTAACAAGAAGAATAGAAATGTGAGAGAAGCTCATACTAACTATGCAAGGTATGTGTTTCAGCTCTGAACAGAAACTAACCTTGAATCTGAATGATGCATGAGAATATTCTACAATAACGAGTCAGGAATGACTGTCTTGAGAGCTTTTGAAAGAATAAACCATTTCTATTCTTTAAGAGAGATAGACAACATGAATATTTGAGTAACACCATGCAGAGAAGGGCCTCTCTCTTGTAAAGATGCAAAACAGAGTATCAGTGTATTTCCGGTTGCACAATGGTAAAATTCAAACTTGAGCTATAGAGTATATTTTAATTTTTACTAATAACCACATATGAGTGTCTTTACTCGTAATGCATGGAAAAATAAAAAAAGAGAAACATATCACAATAATTACATCAATAGAGATAGTATTTTTTGGTTTGGAAATCCCCGAAAAAACCTAAGATGGGAAAACCAGTGCAACAATTAGAAAATAAATTTTATTATGAAGATATAAAAAAAATGAAATCCAACAGATCAATTCACCCATATTGGAAAAATAGAACCTTTGCAAATCATTCAGCAGACCTACAAATCAGTATGCCCCCCTGCGCGGCTGTACAACCTCCTGCGTCAGCAGTACAGTCCTCTGCATCAGCAGTACAAAATCCCTACGGTCCAACGTCAGTTCTACGAAATTCGTACGGATGTTGTACAACCTATGCTTGATGTGTACGACCTCTGCTTGCTGTGTACGACCTCCCTCTTAGCGAACTGGTATGGTCATGTGGTTTGCTTGATAAGTTTGCGAATCCTCCGAGTGAATGCTCCTTTGTCTTCTCTGCAAACTTCTTCCTCTAACTTCTTTGTTTGTCTCCATGTGTGTCCTCTCCACCAAATATTCTTTTAACTCAATGGGCAAGCGAAACCCTAACCCTCACTATGGATCAATGGATGAGATCCTCTGGTGGGATCAATGGCCAAGATTAAATTAGCCATCAGTTAAATTATTTTCACTTTCACTTTATAAAAGTGACTCCACTAAGTCAATTGATAATTAGATCACTTAATGTGCTTTTCTAAGTCTAAACTTAGGAAAATCACATTAATACATTTGGCTTCATTCTTTTATGTCTTCTAGCATGCAAGGACACATGCAATGATAGAAGACCTTTCTTGTTGCCAATTTCTAATAGACAGAAGCCTCATGATCTCTGTTACTGAAATTGATCCATGCTCCAAGCTCACCTTGGACTTTACTACAGACTGTCCCAACAACCTGTGCAATCCACCCTCCCTGATACCAAGCCTCACTATTGCATTCTAGGTACCTACTCCCTCTGAAAGGATGAAGGATTGTCCCTCCTAGGACAACACAACATACCCCACGTCCTCCAAGGCTGTTACTGAGAGCATAGTCTTCTTTATCTCGGTACATATAGTACCTCTTTGACCAGGAATGGCTTCCTAGACTCCCTTTGAAACCTCACAATCCCTGTGCCTGTTAAATTGTAGTTGGCATTGTCACCAAGTTCAATGTTGAAGTTTGAGTTGTGCTCTTCTAGGCTGCTGAAACAGTCATGTACTCCAGTCATGTGGCATGAAGCACCATTGTCAGTGTACTACACAATGGTGGCCATTGAGCTAGAGAGACATGCAATGAGTGAATACTCATCCTGCGAATTTGGCCGCAAACTCATCCATATTAGTTGTAACAACTACATGCTTCTTTTGTTTTCCCTTCTTCTCATTAGGGCAATTTTTAGCATAATGTCCTATTTGATGGCATGCAAAGCACTTCACCTTGTGGGTGTCTTGCTTCTTCTTGCCCTTAAAAATGTCTTCTGAAATAGAGCCCTTCTTTGACATTCCCTTACTCTTGGATGCTAGGGAAAGGTCCTCTTCCTCTTCTTCTTCTATCTCCTGATCTCCACTCCGAGACCCCTCCTAGATCTCCTATTGCAACCGTACACTATCAGACTTGGAAAAACTAACTCCAAACACTAACTTGAACATTAACATTACGCCACTAACATTTCATTCTGCCTGTTCTTTTTCCTACTATTGTTTGCTAAATGCAGCCAAAGATATAACATTTGATGGGAAAGCCAAGAGCTATTGGTAATAAGTTAAAATCAGGTTCATAACAATCATGGAATGTATCTTTTATTTTTTGGCAAATTTTAAAGGGGTATTTTATTAGTATAGCAGCATAACACATTTGGACCAATGCTATTTAATTCCATGTTTCTGATTGGAGAGATTCTATGTCTATCTGTCCTATTATCTATACATGTTTTTTTCCCTTCTAATATGCCTTTATGTATGTGAAGATTACAAGATTTTACTTTTGAATGGCCTCTGATGCATTTCACCATAAGACCTCTACTATGATGCCATCTCTCTCTTTGTCAAGGGAAACATTCTTAATGCCTCAATTTAATGAGACAATAGCTCATCAGCGCGTCACAGTGTTTGAAGGCATATGTAAAGGTCAAGCCTCTGAGAAAGACAAGGATCCTAATTGTCTATAATCCATCCCATGTCTCATTACAATCCACTGAAGCCTAATTTGCATATGGATGTGGGAAGTTAACAAACTGGCTTGCAAGATTGATAAAAGTAGCATCCAGTTTGAACAAAATGATTCGACTTCCTAGTAAGTTTGTCAAAACGCTGATATGGCTGCAACTGGGAATCGAATCTTGAAAGGAAAGCTTTAATTAAGAGAATTTGTAGCTACTTTTGGAACCACATCAGTTAGGCTCTGGTTCAATGCTCTGATTTGTCAAAGAAATGATGCGGCTGAAATTGAACATCCAATCTTAAAAGCAAAGATTCAATCCATAAAGTTTCTAGTTCTGCTTGGAATCAAAGCAAAGACCTGTAAATGTTGTCAGCCATCTTTGGTCACTTATGAAACTTGCCATATGCTTTGTCACCCATTATCTTGGATAGCCAATTTGCAAGAATATGATTTAGGTTGCTAAGGCAACTCCTCATCCGCAGAAAAATTACATGCCCTAATAAATTGCAGCACCTTTAAAGACTGCAACAATCTTACACCTCTTTTTCTTAGGTTCACGAGAATTAAATGAAGATATCCTCACTCACTTACCCTAGCGAGAGGAAACAAGTAGATATTTCAAGGCGGTAACCTATATTGGAAGGGATAAAGTTTGCACTAATTGTTCATTGCAAGTGCCGATTATGTTGTATATATATTTTTTTCTTGTGCAAAATCAACATATATTTATCCTTATGCAACGTGTACCATTAGGTACCATAGGAAGGAGTGTTATGTGTTTTTTTTAAAGAACTAATGGTAGTTGCATACAATATTAAAGATTTAGAACATGTAGCATGAAGGTAGATTAGATGTAGTAGGCGTCATTAGGAAGGAGAGGTATGTGTTTATTTTTAAAGTACTAATGGTAGTTCCATTCAAGGGGGTAACCTATATTGGAAGGGATAAAGTTTGCACTACTTGTTCATTGCGAGTGCCGATTATGTTGTATATATTAAATTTTCTTCTGAAAAATCAACATATATTTATCCTCAGGAAACATGTACCATTAGGTACCATAGGAAGGAGTGTTATGTGTTTTTTTTAAAGAACTAATGGTAGTTGCATACAATATTAAAGATTTAGAACATGGAGCATGAAGGTAGATTAGATGTAGTAGGCATCATTAGGAAGGAGAGGTATCTGTTTATTTTTAAAGTACTAATGGTAGTTGCATTCAATATTAGTTGTAATAGGCACCATTAGGTCCCACTAGAAAGGAGTGTTATATGTTTATTTTCAAAGTATCAATGCTCGTTGCTTATAAGATTGATGATTTAGGACATGGTGAATGAAGGTAGATTAAATTGTAGGTGAAAATATCAAGTAATAATGAACACTATCACTGACCATGACAAATATTGAAGTCCAAGCTTAAAGTAGGTGGGTAGTCCCTCCTATGAAAAAGATATCCCTTATGTGTTTAGTGAGTTAAAATACATAATTATTGCTATGTTATGATTGCATGATGGGATAAATATTACTTTGATATAATTCTCCAAAGTTAGTCCATTTGTCATGTGAAGGAAGGTGAGTGCTATTGATTGTTGCTCTTATTTAGAGTCATTTTGATATGATGAGTTTGTTTGTTTGTATACTGCTTCTTTTAACTATTAATAATATCAATGTACATTTTACACATTTATACATAAACAATGGGTTGTGTAGCTTATGTCACAACCTAATAACATTTAAAATGTTAATCCAAATTGCTTAAAGAGCATAAAAATAGTTATCAAAATTGAAAACTAGGAATTCACATTTAGTGATTTTCCATAAATGTCACTTAGCACCCAAAATATAGCAACCCTAAAGCTTTTCCATTAAGGCACGAGAGGAGGAAATCACACAAATACATGAACATCAATTATGTTTTCATTCAAAGTGGACTCCTATCCATCATTAGCTAGCTTAGCATTCATGACAATGGTTGCCATCCACTGTTCTTGAGCAACTTCTCATTCTTCGAGAGAGCAAGGCGAGAACTTGTCATTTTGACATTTGTGGGTGAGGATGGGCTATGAGAGGCTAATTATGGCATTTTTCATGCATTCTTGTACATCACATTGAATGCTATGCCTTGACCTTTCTTTAGAGTGATGCAAGTACTTGGTGCAACACAAATGTTGCAAGAGAGTCCATAAGAGGCTCCTTGTTTATGCTACAAAGACTTTTACCATAATACTCAAACAATTAACATAGAGGCACCACATCCAACTCCAATTTTTGTTCTTATATAATAATATTCATATAGAGATTAACACAAATTAATGAACCATTTTCCCATTAAGAACTTTGTACATGTTTGCCTTGGTTAAACAAGATGTGTTCATTTTTTTTTGTATGAGAAATATGATTGCATATCCAATGAGTTGCAACGCTTTTTGAAAACTAGTGAACTAAAGCATTTTATCCTCTTAAAGGGTGACCTTGCATGAAATGGGTGTAGGGGGATATTGAATGGTTGCATGACAATAAGATTGCGTAATTTTTTAGGATATTTTGTTGCCTAAGCATGGTAGATTTTTTTGCTTATTAGTGTGTTTGGAAAAATAAATTGGATTTTATGCATGTTTGTCTTTGGATCTTATTGTCTTTTATTAGAATTACAAATGATGAAATCTATGTGTTAATATTGCTCCTCTTCCTGATTCTTAGAGGGTGCTAGCTCAATGGAAGAGCACCTGCTTTACAAGCAGGAGATTGGTGGTTCGATTCCTCCATGCCCTAATGATATTGTAATGTATTTTTAAAGGTAAAAAATGTAGTAGTGCAAGATGGATGCAATATTAGACGCAATACTAAATTCAAAACATGATGTAAAAGTGGACGTCACACAAAACACAAAAGTGGACACAAAATACGACCTTATGTCAGACACAAATGTGGACACAAAAATGGATGTCACACTAAACGCAAAATTGGATGCAAAAAGAGACTCAACACTAGACACAATTAATGACTCGAAACTAGATGTAATAATAGGTCCAAAACTACATGCAACAATAGATGAAAAAGTGGATTCCTAACTAGATGTAAAATTGGACATTAAATTGACCATAAAATATGGTGTATCGATGAGCATAAAACTAGGCATAACACCATGTGCAAAAATGGAAGCAACATTTGGCGCAAACAAAAACTTAAAATGAGACACAATTTTAGATGCAAGATGGGACACAACATTGGATGTAAAACTAGACGTAATATTGAATGCAAGATGGGATGAAACATTGGACACACAACTAGATGCAATATTAGATACAAACATGGTCGCAAAACTAGGCACAACACTAGGCGCAACACTGGGTGCAAGATTGGGCTCAAACATAGATGCAAAAAAAAGACATCAATCGAGATGCAACACTAGGTGCAAACCTAGATGCAAAATATGATGTAAAACGAGATGAAACATTTGGCACAAACATGGATATAAAAAAATACATAAAACAAGATACAAAATTAGATGCAAATGGGGATGCAACATTATAAGTAAATTTTGATGCAAAACTAGATGCAATATTGGGCCTAAAATTGGATGCAAACCTAGATGCAGAATTGGACACATAATTTTATGTAAAACATGGTGCAAAATTGGGTGCAAGACTCGATGAAAAACTAGGAGCAAAATAAGATGCAACATTGGATGCAAAAGTGAGCGTGAAACTGGGTGCAAACAAGGATGTAACAAAGGACGCGAAAAAAGATGCAATGGAAGTTGAAAAATTGGGCGCAAATAAAGGTGTAACATTAGATGCAAAAAATTGGGTGCAAAAATGGACACAAAAATGGATGTTAAAAAGGACGAAAAAAAAGATGCAATAGATGGCGTTTTACAAAAACGTACAATAGCGCCTGGTTTAGCGTCGGATTGTTCACCACAATTATGAAAAAATTACACTAAAATCCGACGCTAAATTTGACGCAAAATCCAGTTTTTGTTGTAGTGACACCATGTAAAATAAGTGTCACATAAATAATAGGTCTGTTTCATGCAAGTAATAAGTGCACCAGTGACCTTGTCACTATAATAAAGTACATAACAATAATAATAATAATCAGTGTAATATCCCTAGGATAGAGCTACAAATACGAGCGCTAGTGACCAAAACGATCAGCACTTTCCGTTAGGCTTTATAAACAAGTTTTCCATCGCCAAGTATACCTGCATGTAAATCAGACAAGAGTGCATTATTTCAAAAAAATAAGCAAGCTCGATGTGACAAGTAGAAATTGTTACCTCTCAGGTGGTTAGAGGGGAGACTAGTCTCGCAACTCCACCCCTTTATCCATTAATAGAGTCAAGTTAGAATCATTCATATCACTGTAAGCACATGTTACAAGCAATGAAGTACGTAATCAAATTACTAACTTACAGATCGATGCTTAACCATAATACAAACAATAATCAAGATCACGACAACGCAAGAAGCATAGTAACAACCGCATCGAGAAATATGGAAGCCGTATGTATGAACAACTTGCAAGAATAAAACAATAAAATAATAGTACGATACATTCTGCAAATTTCAATTAATGTCCGTCATAGGCAGTCTAGACTAGCCTATTAAATTTTATTTTTTTCATTTTCAGTTTTTGTGGACATTGCAAGTGGTATCAGAGCTCAGTTTCAACACTAAGAGACCTAATGGGAATACTAGACATTCGTTGCAAGGAAAATAAAGTATGTTTTAAATTTTGTTAACTAACATAAAAAATTTCTGTTATTAAAAATTGCAATTTCAAGAATTTTTACAGAACAATTCAGATCATGAACACTGAAGAAGATAACAATCGACAAGGGAAATTGAATACCCCAACCCAGGAAGCAGAACTGGTGGTGGAACTAAATTATGATATTATGAAAACCATACAAATTCTTCAAGAAGACTTGTAAAGTTTCAGATATGACAATATGAATGAAAGAAAGGAACATCAAGCAATCAATGAAGCATTGCTGCGAAATATGATGGGAGGAAGCCCACAGGGAAAACCCACTCATTCCACAAACAGATTCAAGAGGGAACCTTATCATAAACGAGGTAGCATCCCAAGAGAAGAAGGAAAAAAGGAACATACCCATGAAACTCCAGAAGGATAATATCATAGTCCTTCCAATGAGGACTCTATTTCTCCATGCAAAAAGAAACAAATAAGTGATGACAATCTCCAGGGGGATTTCAGGAAAATAAGATCTCCAACCTATGAAGGAGAGGTGAACATGGGAGAGAGAGCTGAAGAATGGTTATTGGGCATGAGCAAATATTTCTGAGTTCATAACTACTCTAGCGAAATGAAGGATCGACTGGCCATCTATAATTTAAATGGAAAAGTAACGAGATGGTGGAGAGACTTGAAGCATACCAAGAAATATGAGGTAAGAGAAATACATTGGAGTAAATTTCGCAATATCTTTCAATAAAAATATATGTCGGAAAGACTCTTTGACAGAAAGGTGAAATAGTTTCATGAGTTATGTATGGGATCCATGACTATGGATGCTTTTATTAATAGATTTTCAGATTTATTACAGTATGTACCATACATCAAGGATGAAAAGGTAAAGATTGAGTATTTTTTACGATGTCTTCCCCCCAACTTTTAGGAAATGATTGAGTTTGACATGCTTGAAACCTTGGACACCACATTGCAAAAATATAGGATCTACTATGAGCATGGACAACCAAGGAAAGAGAACATGAACAGAAGTAGAGACAAGTCTAAGAACTTCTATGACATCGCAAACCGGGTTTTAACCCACCCCTGTACATGAAACAAAACAATAGTTTTCCAGTAAACAAGAACTTCAAAAAATAAGGTACAAAGCCATATGTACCAGCTCCAAATGTTATCAAGGAAGTAGAAACTGGCGGAGCCAATGCTACCCTAGTACATATCAAATGTTGGAAATGGAGCGGGCCTCATTATGCCCGATATTGTAAGAACAAGACTAATGGGGTCCTGCACAGCTTACAAGAAGAACCAACAGTGGAGGACATTTCTAGAACACTGTGAATCTATGTAGCCTTGGATGGCCGGCAGGCAAACCATCAGGATACCATGGTTGAGATAGAAGGTAAGATCTTGAACACTTTTATTTCAATATTGATTGAACCTGGTGCTTTCCGAAGCTATGTTTCGCCTAAAATTATTGATATATGTAAACTAGGCAAAGAAAAAGATGATAAACCTTGGCTGGTACAATTAGCCACAAGTATGAAATGGAAAGCTTCAGAAATAGTTAAAGATTGTGAGGTAAACCTAAATGTTTTTCTTACAAAAGTAAACCTGAACATCCTCTCTTCAAGATCATAAGATATACTTATTGACATGGGTAGGTTGGAAAAACACCATGTCATGCTTGATTTCTTGCACAAGTCAATCTTGTGTATAGATAGCCAAGGGAATCAATCGAAGATTCAATGTGTACCAAAGAAAGTGTTGGTAAGATAAATATCTTCCTTACAATCAAAGAAGTGCATTAGAAAAGGCTACAAGTTGTTTGTTGTAAATATCTGAGACATAGAGGCTAAAAGAGAACATCACAGATAGGATTTTATCATTCTTGTAGAATTGAAGGATGTATTCCCTGAGGAAATCCTTGGATTACCTCCGAAACAAGAACTAGAATTTTCCATAGAATTGACATTAGGATCAGGTCAGTTCCTACTTCAAAAACCCCTTACCACATGAGTGCACCAGAGTTGGTGGAACTCAAACTACAGTTGCAAGAGTTGATAGAGAAGGGATATATCTGGCCAAGTGTGTCCCCTTGGGGAGCGTCAATACTTTTCATAAATAAGAAGGATATTATGATGTGGATGTGCATCGATTACCATCATCTTAAAAAACTGACTATCATGAACTGGTACCCACTCCCTAGGATCGATGACTTGTTCGAGCAAGTAGGAGGATCCAAGATCTTTTCAAATATTGACCTGTGATTGAGATACCATTAGGTATGGATTTGTGACAAGGATATTCACAAAATTGCCTTTCGTACAAGGTACTGGCACAACAAGTTTGTAGTAATGTTGTTCAGGTTGACCAATGGAACCGCGAACTTTATGTGTATGGTGAACAGTATATTCACTAAATATCTGAACAAATTTGTTTTGGGATTTATATATGACATCCTAGTTTACTCCAAGAGTAAAGAGGAACGTGAGAAACACCTCCGCATAGTGCTATAGGTGTTACGAGAACACCATCTCTATGTCAGGTTTAGTAAATGTGATTTTTACAAACCACAAATATAGTACCTGGGTCACATTATCTTCGAGACATGGATAGATGTGGACCCAGAAAAGATTAGAACCATAGAATACTGGCCTACCCCTACTAGTGTCACTGACATTAGGTCCTTTTTAGGATTAGCCAGATATTATCGCAAGGTAATTGAGAGCTTCTCGAGAATATCTTGTCCCATGACCACTTTGCAGAAGAAGGAAAATAAGTTCTTATGGAAAACCAAGTGCGAGGAAAGTTTTCAAAATCTTAAGAAACTTTTAACGACTGCACCGATACTATGAATTGTGGATACCAATGGGGCTTTCATTGTTTGCACTGATGAAAGAAAGGAAGGGCTCAAAAGAGTCTTGTTGCATATCAATTATGGGATCTGTTATGAATAGCGAAAGCTAGAAGAACATGAGTAGAACTACTCCACACATGATCTTGAGTTAGCTTCCATCATTCACTCCTTGAATATGTGGAGGCACTAACTCATGGGAAAGAAATTCCTTCTAAAGACAGACAATATGAGTTTGAAGTATTTATTCAACCAACCGGATCTGAATGCTCAAAAAGCCAGATGGTTGGATTTCCTTGCCGAGTACCATTTCAAGCTAAAGCATATTAAGGGAAACAAGAAGAAGATTGATGATGCTTTGAGTCAATGAAATCATATGATATATGAGGTGACTTTAAGTCAAACCGATTTGGATTTGCACGAGAGGATCAGAACGACCAACAAAGTTGACCCTTTCTATGTAGAAATCCTTAAGAAAGTCCAAGAGGACAGGTTGTTTCAACAACAAAAATACTACAAGGTAGACTAAGTAGGACTGCTATCATCCAAGAAGAGATTGTACGTTCTAGAAGGAGTGGACATTCAATCTGGAATCCTGACATAATTTCATTGAACACCCTACCCAGGGCATCCGTGATATAAAAAGATGAAATCCGCCGTTAAGAGACACTTTTTCTGGCCTAAGTTAAAGGTTGACATTGCGTTGTTTATTGCGAAATGTCAGGAATGTCAATTGGTCAAAGCTAAGCATTAGCATCATTCAGGATTGCTGCAGCCATTACCCATTTCAGAATGGAATTGGAAGGTCATTAGTATGGATTATATCACTGGTCTACCGAAAAGTAAGAAAAAAATGATTCTATCTTTGTAGTAGTTGACAAATTATCAAAAGCAACACATTTCATTCTAGTCAAGTCAACCTACAAGGAAGTACACATTGCCGATATCTTCTTGATGGAGATATTTAGATTGCATGGGATACCCAAGGCAATCATCTTGAACCGAGATACTAAGTTTACTGGAAACGTTTGGAGATCTTTATTCTCCAGATTATAGACGCAGTTGAACTTTAGTATTGCTTATCACCCATACACAAACGAGAAAATAGAAAGGGTAAACCAGATTGTTGAGGACATACTTAGGAGGTATGCCATGAACAAGCCCACCAAGTGGGAATATTACCTGCATCTCGCAGAGTTTGCGTATAACAACGGTTACCAAACTTCTGCGAAGATCAGTCCCTTTGAGGTACTATATGGATGAACGTGTAGACCACCGGTTACTTGGGATAGCTTAGTGGATCAGCTCATGTTGGGGCTTGATTTAATAAAGGAGTTGGAACAGTTGTTTACCAAGGTCTAGGTGAACATTAAAGAAGCACAAGACCTCTAGAAAAGCTACGCAAATAAGAAAATAAAAGATAAATATTATTAAATAGGAGAGCACGTCTACTTGAAAGTAAAATCAAATTGAAGCTTGTTGAGCTTGGGAAGGTGCGGTAAGTTAGCACCTAGATTTTGTGAACCCTTTGAAATACTAGCCAAGAGAGGGCCAATAGCATATGAACTAGCGTTACTCGCTCACATAAGATTCCATAATGTTTTCCATGCATCATTATTAAATAAATATGTTTATGATACTAAACATGTGATTGATTGGTCCTTCTTACTGGTGGAACCTGAAGGGGATTTTTCCCCTGAACCTCTTCATATATTGGACAAGAGAGAGGTGTGGCTTAGGAAGTGGACCATAGTCCACTTGAAAGTGCAATAGAAGCACTTCAAATCCGAAGAGGATACTTGGGAGAATGAAGCCACCATGAGAAAGGCTTACCCCTCCTTATTTCGTGATTTCATTCCGAGTCCCTAGAACACCAGGGATGGTGTTTTTCTAAGAGGGGAGGGATGTATCCTAAA
>LPNX010511361.1:22048-45666 GCA_001517045.1 Pseudotsuga menziesii | reverse complement strand
GTAATTAATGCTCCTTGATGTCAATTAAACTTAGGATAGTGGTTTAACTAGGCCAATTTGACTGAAGAGTGTGTATGATGGTAAATGTCTCCAACATGGGGTTCATTGAAGTCATGGAGCACTAGAATTAATGGTTGGCTTGCTATGACATGTGTTTGAACTCCTTCGGTTGAGATTCAGTCATTTATTGCACTCCAACTTCAGTTAGGGTTTGGTGAGTCAATTAGGGTTTTGGTCAAGTGGTTAACTGAGTGTGATTGAATGGCTAAGAGTCAGTTAAGCTAGACTCACTCATTGAATTCAAATTGTCTCCTTAGGTATTTGAATTATTCATGGAGTTGAGCTATTTCTTAGCATTGGTATTGTAACCCTTCATTGTTTTATTAAATATACAGAGAGGAAACCAATTTCGGTTCCGATTAACACCAATTCAAGAGTATTTGTTAATTATTCTTTGATGATTTTGATTCCTAGTTCCTAGATCATGTGCAAGAATTAATATGGTATCAGAGCATGCAGCGAGATAAAGATCAATCTCTCAAAAACAAGAATTTTGACAGATTTCTCCATGAAAAGTGAGCAATAGCTCAAAATTCCAGCACTACACCAGAATCCAAGGATTACCACTGAATATCCCAAGTAAAGAACTTGTTGATCAAGCTTGCTTGATTGACTATGCTGGGTGTGATGAAATCCTAGAATGAGCAGGCTGTCTGACCTTATTTTGCCCATTCTGTTTTGATTTTCAGGTTTCTACAGGTGAAGCATTTGCTACAGCATATCCAGATGGCCTCCTCAGTACCTCTGTTGACTCCACACAATTTCTACACATGGAAAAGTAAAATGGAGATTCATTTGTGTTCCAAAGGAGTCTATAGAGTCACCATGGACACTAAAGTTGAGCTGGGATCCACCATAGAAAAATCAAGATTCTTGAACAAGAAGGATGAAGCCTTCGGTTTCTTGTGCCTCTCTATTTCTGATGACCTCCTCTTCCATCTTACAGATCTGAAGACACCGAAACAGATATGGGACAAATTAGAATCTCTAGATAGAAAGCATGATGAATTGAAAGTTTACCAACTCGAAAATGAACTCATGTCTCTCCAACCTTCCAATTTCGAGACTCAGAATGCATATTGTTTTCCTCTTGAAGCAATGCAAAGTGGAGAAGGAGGATGATCAGCTCATCCTAGCCATCCTCTCCAAACATGGGGCTGATTATTTAATTTTTGTTTCTACATTCCGTGTGGAGAATCTCACAATTCCTTGATGGAAGATGCCTACACTCAATGCCTTCATTGAATACCTGACTAATGAACATGACAAGCTTGTATAGATGGGGATCATCTGATCTTCCCATGATCAAGCCCTCCATGTCTCGGGGCCCAAAGATTTGAAGGGTAAAGGAAAGCAACAGAAAAACCATAAAACTAAATTTCATGCTCCCAAGCCTAGAGTTGAAAATTAGCAGCATGATGAATCTTCCGGCTCAAGGAAGAACGAAGGAAAAGGCCACAATGGGAAAGAAAAAGTCAGGTGCTCTTATTGTAGGAAGGGTTTTCACCCTAAAAATTCCTACATGAATAAAAAGCTTGATGAAGCAGCCTCTCTCCTTGAGAGGAATCACATCAATATTCCATAGAGCTTTCGAAGGAGAGATCACCAAGATTGGGAACCACAGCATGAGAAAGGTCATGCCCTTATGTCAAGCACTTCAAAGTCCAAAGCACTGCTGATTGATAGTGGAGCTTCGAATCACATGATGGCTGAAAAAGACTCCTTTTCATCCTTGGAGACTAGCAAATCCATCCCCATCCACATGGGAGATGACTCCACCATCATTTCCGAAGGACAAGGTACTGTAGATCTAGAAAATGTTTTTTTTTCTAAAGTTTTGTATGTACCATCTCTAGCAGCAAATATCCATAGTGTCTATCAGATGACACATACAATAATTCCTAAGAGAGTCTCTTTCAGCCCAAATGATGTTGATATAACAGAAATTGCATCCGGGAAACTCATTGCAAAAGGCCTTGCAAATAATCATGCAAAAGCCTATGAGTTCTCTCACTTTGTTGCAGATGCAAAGCCCACCGATCTGCTAACTCATGGAAATGAGGTTAGTAGGCTATGGACTAAGAGGTTTGGCCATCTTAATTTAAAATATTTGCATCAATTATAGAAAAACTCCATGGTTGAAGGCCTCCCGGTCATCAAGGCAACCACGGGAGTCTGCAAGGGCTGTGTGATTGGAAAACACCCTGAGCACAAGTTCGATCCGGGGAAGGGAAACTGAGCTACAAGCATATTGGGGATGATACATTCTGATATCAGTGGTCCAATTCCTATCACATCCATGAATGGATCAAGGTACCTCCTTACTTTTATTTATTATTTTTCAAGGTATACATGGGTTTTCTTTCTCAAAAAGAAATCATAAGTATGTGAATTTTTTTTCGAATTGAAGGCCTTGATCGAAAATGCCTGTGGGATATCAAGATATTGAGATCTGATAATGGAGGGGAGTATGTCAGTAATGTGTTTTTGTACATTTCCTTCCAAAGTGGTATTCAGGTCCAACATTCAATTCCCTACACTCCCCAACAGAACAGAGTAGCGGAAAGGAAGAACCAGTCTCTCAAAGAGATGGCCACTTGTATGTTGGAGTCAAAGAAGCTTGCTGCAAATTTGTGGGCTGAAGCCATACATTCTGTAGCATACATTTATAACAGTTTTCCACATTAATAAATGAAAGGAAAGACTCATTTCGAAGCATACTTTGAACACAAGCGAGATGTGTCGAACCTACGGGTGTTTGGGTCCACTGCATGGACCCAGATTCTGCTTGATAAAAGAATGGCTTTGCAACCGCAGAACGTAGAATGTCTATTTATTGGGTATCCTAATGAATATAAAGGATTCAAGCTGCTGGATATCAAGACAAAACAGATCATCATTGAGAGAAGTGTCAAGTTCGATGAGCCTCTTAAGGAGGTGGAACTAGTGAAGGAGAAAACTGCTGAATTTCCTTCCTATTCCACTGAATATTTGGATGATGAAATTGGGGGTGATGAACCTGATTTGGATCCTCTAATTTCTAATATTAGTGTGCAGCAATCATCAGATACTGAATCAGAACCTGAAGTGAAAAATCATCTTCCTACATGGGCCCAAAAGACACTCTCCTCCACAGGAGACAACATTGGAAATCCGGATAATCCAAGGAGAACCTTGTCTGATTTCCAAAGAGAAAGTATTGCGCTCTCTTGTTCTGATAATTTGATGTCTAAAACTTGCTATTTGATGATTATTTTAGATCCAAAATCCCACTACCATGCTCGGAATGATCCGATATGGAAAGTTGCCATGGATGAAGAGATGAATTATTTTCAGAAAAAACACTACTTGGGAGCTAGTTTCTCTTCCTTCAGGAAGGAAATTGGTTCAATGCAAATGGGTGTTTCAGACAAAGGTTTCTTCTGATAGAAGCACCTAAAAATATAAGGCAAGGCTGGTAGCAAAAGGTTTCTCTCAGGTCCAAGGAGTGGACTACCATGAGACCTTCGCACCGGTTGCAAAAATGGACTCCATCCGCCTTGTTTTTCCTATTTCCGCATTCAAGCACTGGGAGGTGCATCACATGGATGTTAATTCAGAATTTCTGCATAGAGATATTCATGAGGAGATATATATGAACCAGCCTGAGGGCTACATCACTGATCCATCTTTGGTTTTCAAGCTAAAGAAGTCACTATACGGGTTAAAACAGGGCCCAAGAGAGTGGTATTCCAAGATGGATGCCTTCCTTCTCTCGCAAAACTTTTAGAGATGTAGATCAAATCCAAATGTGTATTTACAGCAGCATGATGGTCATATATTTATCATTTTTTATATTTTGATGAATTACTAATCACAGGTAGCACAATTACCTCCATTTCAGCCATCAAAACTGCTCTCCACAATGCCTTTGAAATGAGTGATTTGGGGCTTCTAAAACAATTTTTGGGCTCAAAATCGAGCAAAATTCTGATGGGATTATGGTCACTCAGTACAAATACATTTCATACCTATTATTCAAGTTTAAAATGGCTTAATGTATGCCTACACCATTCCCTTTCCTTTCAGGGATCAGCCTTGAAGAAGGAAAACACACACCTCCCATGGACTGCACTATCTATCGACAGCTAATTGGTAGCTTGTTGTACTTGACACATTCTAGGAATGATATTTGTTATGCCATGAATGTTGTATCAAGATACATGCAGCAGCCTCATGATCTTCATTGGAAGGAAGCCAAGAGGATCCTCCAGTACATTCAGGGAACCAGGACCTACGACATTCACTATGCTGCAGACTCCGAGCTAGAGCTGGTTGGATACACAGATTCCGATTGGGCAGGTGATTCTATTGATCAGAATTCAACTTCTGAATATGTATTCATGTTTGGTGGTGGCCCTATTTTCTGGTCAAGCAAAAAATAGGCTGTTATAGCACTATCTTTAGCAGAGGCCGAGTATCGAGGAGCAGTGAATGCTTACATCCAAGCAGTTTGGTTGCAAGGCATTCTTTCAGAGTTTGATCCTGGTAGTAATTTGTCCACTGTCCTCTTTTGTGACAACCAGAGTGCTATTAATATATCCATGGATCTAATTACCAGGCAGAGGACCAAGCATGTACAGATTCACATGCACTACATCAGGGAGCTAGTGCATGATAGGACCATCATTCTTCAATACTACCCAACTGATGAGCAGATTCCAGACATCTTCACCAAGAGATTTTTAAAAAATAAGTTCACTTACCTCCATTCACTGTTGGGGGTGAGTTCATCAAGGTGATCAAGATTACTTTCAGTGTTCAGCTTGAGGGGCGGTTTTTCCCACTGGGTTTTCCCTCTTTTCCTCACTTAGTTTTTTTTTAGCATTGTTTCAGTTTTATCATTGTACAAGGTGACCTATGGCCTTAGCTTCCAAGGGCCTAGCATATATGTTTTCTAACTCTTCCTGAGTATAGCTTAAGCAGGGGTGTTGGAGACATTTACCATCATGCACACTCTTTTGGTCAAATTGGCCTAGTTAAACTACTATCCTAAGTTTAATTGACATCAGTGGAGCATTAATTGCCATCATCTAGTCACACCCACTCCTACCTACAGTCAAGGAGGCTAAATTATCCTTCTCCTATAGTCAAGGAGGCTAATTGGAGCACTCCGGGGGTGATCTGTGTTACATTAATGCACCTAATTGCTAACTGGTGGTTACAATCAGTTCAACGAGTAAGTTACAGTCAGTTAAGGTGCCTCCAATCATTAAATATATTATTTAATGATTATTTATTATTATTTAATGATCTAGAGTCAACAAGGCACCTCCACCAACTTCTGATGGTCAGTTTAGCTTCAGTTAACCTCATCAGGGTTCATTGAAGTCATGGAGCACTAGCAATTAATGGTTGGCTTGCTATGACATTTGTTTTATCTCCCTCAGTTGAGATTCAGTCATTTATTGCACTCTGACTTCAGTTAGGGTTTGGTGAGTTAATTAGGGTTTTGGTCAAGTGGTTAACTGAGTGTGATTGAATGGCTAATAGTCAGTTAAGCTAGACTCACTCACTGAATTCGAATTGTCTCCTTAGGTATTCGAATTCTTCATGGATTTAAGCTATTGCTTCGCATTGGTATTGTAACCATTCATTGTTTTATTAAATATACAGAGAGGAAACCAATTCCGGTTCTGATTAACACCAATTCATGAGTATTTGTTAATTATTCTTTGATGATTTTGATTCCTAGTTCCTAGATCATGTGCAAGAATTAATATACTTGTGTTGGATGTGGACCCTAAAGCAGATGATTGATGAGATGTTTTGTGTTAAGCAAGGAGCTCTGGAGCACATGGGTAAATTGATGTTTTTTGTTGAGCAAGAAACTCTAGAGCACATGAGTTTTCAGACATTTGTGTTGAGCATGAAGCTCTGGAACACATGAAAATATAATTTGGAAGTGTTGGACATAAGCCCTAGAGCCTTCCATGTGGATGTTGAGCGTAAGCTCTTGAACATCAGATCCTTGGCCATTGTATCCCTAGGTGTATCGTACAAGTACATCCTCACATTAGTGTTGAGGAAGGAGCTCTGGAATTGCACTAAGTTTGTAACTCCTTGTTTTTAGCATTGAGTGTGGGATTTGGTAAGCACTCAGAGTTACTGAAAAGAATTAATGATTCTCGAGTTAAAATGACTTGAATAAATATTTATCTCATCTGACTTATTTATAAGTGATTAAATGAAATCTCGAATTTATGTATCTCATCAAGTACTGAAGAACTACCATGTTATACGAGGGAATCAAACATGGAAGGATGTTTAGAGTTTCCTAGCCTAGTAGACCTAACCATATACCTGATGACCTTAATGAAGAAAATGTCATAAGTTTAGGGATCATAATATATGATTCCCAAAGACAAATGTTAACAAATAATATATTATTATATATTTTATACATGATATGTATAAAGAGTAAGCATAGTAATAATATTAATAATGTAAGAAAGAATGAAAAGATTCATCTATTATTTATTATTACTAAAAGAAATTAAATATTATAATAGCTACAAAAGTCCAATTAGGAACTAGTTAAAAGTTCCTAAGTTAAAATATTAAAATTACCTAAATTAAATAAAATGGTTAAATCAAGAAATCAAATGATTCTTGATTTAATTGCCCCTTTGAGTGAAAAGTCTGTTTATAAAGTCCCAAACCAAAGCGATGCTTGGGGAGATATTTCATATTTTTGGAGTCATTATTTTTCCTAATTATTCTTAAGAGATTTCTTGGAGAACATTTTATGAAGAGGAAAAAGGAGAACTGATATAGACGTGATATACTAGTTGGGGAAGCCTTACCTTAGGATCTCTAAGCTACTTGCATATTGGAACCAGTTCAGGCAGATCCGAATTAAAATTAGGAATGGTTCCAGGTCATGCTTGGGTGCAACCTGGTAGTTCCCAAGTTATTCAGTCATCTATAAAGAGGTCAAATCTTCCTGTGAATTGTTAATGTTGGGTAATTGAGTGTGCATGTTTCAGCCATTAGAAGAGATTCACTTTTCAGGTATGAGGTCATTGACTTCCTATTTCATTATCTAGAATGAGTGTTGGATAGATTATGCAAGTGTTTATATTATATTTCTAACCCTATGTATATTTTTTTTCTTCTCAATTTATTTTAGGGTTAACATTTTAATTATAAATCATGGACTGTAATTTAATTGATGTGTAAGAATTATCAAGGGTTTTGTTCTTTCAATTTTACTTATGTATTTTCATTTACAGCTTAAACTTGGGTTCGTAAGATCTAGGAACTATCCTAGGAAGGCATGTGTGTTTATTTGCATCTGTACTCTACTGGCATATTTCATAGTGATAGCAAATCTGTGTGTATAGGTAAAAAACTATTTTAGGTTTATATTTAAATAGAACCCTAACCCATTTTAAGCAATAAGATAAACTCAATATTCTACATCTAAGAATAATCATAACTTCAAATATTAAAGCTAAGATAAAAATCAGCAAAGACCTCTTAGGTTCTGTATAAACATAATCAGTCTTCTTTAAAAAAAACATTTTCATAAATCAAAGCTATAGACCAGGTATTGAGACCATCTAATGGTTCACAATTTATTACTATCATTTACAATATTCATTTAAAACAAGCATAATTGCACAGAGGTCACGGGATCAATTCTTGCAAGAATTAAAGCCCAAATCATATCGATATAAATTAAACCCTCATCATAGTAAACAACCCATGATCGAATCTTGGAGGGTCTATTAACATTTTACAAAGCCATGCTATATTATTTATATGTAGGATAAAACTAGAACACAAACTCTCTACACAGTGGTTGAAAGACCCAAATAAAAATATACACCCTATAATCTATGGAGGTGATCCTTTTACATATCCAACACATTATAATGATTAACATTTCCAAATATTACAACCATGTCTATGTTTACGAACATCGACGACTGATAGTCGTAGGGTTACACCACATACAACCCCCATTTCATCTACACAACTAACACATACAACAAATGCGAATCAGCATAGTCCACTGAATAATAACAATCAAAATCAATACATCATATTTTTATTTAAACACAGTCTATATAAAATCATTAAAGAGTTTACACAGTCGTTTACTTTTGGTCTTGCAACATTTCCAGCAATGGTGCTGCCCATTGCCAATACCCTAATCAAAACATTATTTACACAAAGCCTGTCAAGAATTTACCCAGGCTCTTTTTGCTGCACTGAGCATGCATTTAATAAACCCAATTACATTTCAAGCTCAGGACCGGAGGAAATTAAAACCCCAAACACAAAACCCCAAGCATGTCGCATTACAAAACATAGAGCTCATTTATGTTATAGTCAAACCCCAACCCAAAACGCATCCATTAGAAACCAGACTCAAGCAAATCCAACCTACAATGAGTGACAAATCATTCATAACCACGAAGCTAAAAGGGGACAAGTAAACACTTGTATTGCAGGCTTACCCGAATGGGTATAGATTTTCCCACGACCTTTCCCACAAGCAGCGACCCATTCTCGTTTCACCACACCCTGTATCCTGCAACCATAGACAAAAAAAATGATGAGAAGTATGCAAGTAATGAAACTAAAACAAGAACATGATGTTGCGAAACAAGACTACCATCTTACCTGTTAAGCCTTAGTCGTTTCACCTCTTTCCACCACGCAGGAGAAGAGCACAAGAAGCAAAGCCGCGAATGAGACAAACTAACAAATGAGCGAAGCCCTAAATTGGGTTGCCACCTTTCCCAAGGCACATTTATGTCACCAACCTGGCCTCCAATATCATTTACAAAAACCCACTAACCCATAGTTCTGGTCACATCGTTAAACCTTGTCCCAAAACCATTGCGAATAGCATAAACCCATTCATGCATCGAATAACTTAGGCTTTAATCCCTAATTCCATGGCATATGAAATATGCCATGGATTATTTAAGCCAAGGTTTTCGCAATTATATTACCAACTTTAAAACCATATAGTAAGAATATGTTAGGGCTTGAACAAGTTGTAAGCTTTTACACCATGGAAAATAAGTGTCACATAAATAATAAGTCTGTGTCACACAAGTAATAAGTGCAGTAGTGAACCCGTCACTATGATAAAGTCAGTAATGATAATAACAATAATTAGTGTAATGTCACTAAGATAGATCTGCAAATGCGAGCGCTAGTGACCAAAATGATCAGTACTTCTCGTTAAGATTTATAAACAATTTTTTTGTTGCCAAGTACACATACACACAAATGGGACAAGAATGCATTAGTTCGACAGAACTAAGCAAGCCTTATGTGACAAGTAGAAACTATTACCTCTCAGGTGGTTACAAGTGAAACTAGTCCCTCCACTCCACCCTTTTATCCATTAACAAATTCAAGTTAGAATCATGCATAAGATAGTAAGCACATGTTATAAACAATGAAGTACATAATAAAATTACTAACTTACACATCAATGCTTAACCATAGTACAAACAGTAATCAACATGATGACAACATAAGTAACATAATAACAACTAGATCGAGAAATATGGAAGCAGGAAGGAAGAAAAAATTACGACAATACAATAGTACAATCAAAGTATGACACATTCTGCAAAGTTCCATTAATGTCCAGCATAGGCAGTCTAGACTAGCCTATTAAATTTTATTTTTTAATTTTCAATTTTTGGGGACATTACACTAATTCTCAATTTTATTTTTTAGGGCAAGAGGGGTGGGGAGGGGGGGGGGGGCTATTTAAAATCCACCTTCAAAAACACCTTAAGGGAAGGAGGGTGTCTTTCTAACTTTCCCCCACGCCCAAATTCCTTAGAATTAGAATTTTGGGGCCAGCTTTTTAAAAACCACCCCCAAAAGTCCAATTATCAGGAATTTTGAGGGGGTTTCTGAAGAGATTCCCACAAATAACTAATTTTTTGTTTTTTTGGGGGGGGAGGGGACTTAGAAAAACCACCTCAATCCAAAATCGCCCACAAAAGGGTATTTTGTTGTAGTGCATACTTTGGCAAGGTGAGATAGTGATGCAACAAGTAGGAAATTGGATAATAAGTCACCACTGACTAATTGCGAAGTTCTCAAAGACATTATTAAGGAACTTTATATCCAATTGGGTATCAGGATGAACATCAAATCATATAGAAATACTTTAGGAAAATGAAATGGATATTGATGTAAGGGTCCACTATTAAATTCAAGATGAGAGTTGTTCAACTAGGAATATCTATGAAGAGTCCATAAATGTTAATTAAATGCATGGGTGCATTACTACCACAAATTTGGCATTAGTTAATGTTGTTTCTCTTAATACAAATGATGAAGATGACATAGAATCATATTATCTTAAGGGAATCAAGGAAAATAAACACCTTGGTACACATAATAAATAAGAATCCCATGAAAAAGATAAAGGGAAAGGAAAGAAGAAATGAAATGGGAAGAAGATTGCAATAGTGACATCAGAGTCCATTCCCTATTCTAAACAATATTAGTCTTGTGAAAATAAGAAACTTACATAGGTGTATTGTTTGAAAATACCTCTTGAAAAGAACCCCAAAAAATTTCAAATAAAGAAGAAGAAGAAGGCCTTGATTACTCTAGCAGCCAAGGAAAAGGTGAAAAACACCTTAAACCTGAAAGGAAAAGTGAGTTGCACTACACTATAGAAAGAAGTAACCATGGCTGGTTGTAGTCAAAATGAGGATAAGGAGATGCCAGAGTTATTCAATATCGACTACTATAAAAATGGCCTTTGGTGACACGTAGACCTATGACGGGACTTTAATAATAATCTCTAAATCCACTTATGGTGACACCCAACAAAGTATTATCAACATAAGCTTATTTGGTAACATTCATCAAAGGACTACCAATATAAGTGGCTTTGGTGACTAAAACATCAACGTTCCTTTTAAGGTTTTTTCCAATCTAATGTTTCAACAACTTTGGTGATGTAAAAGGTCATTGAAGGCCTTTAATGATCATTACTAAAGCCACTTATGGTGACACCCCAAAAATTATCATCAACATAAGTATCTTTGGAAACGATAATTGAAGGAATATTGCGATAAGTGGATTTGGTGAGTGAAACAATGATGTTCCTTTCAAGATCGTCTTCAATTAATGTTTCATCAAAAAAGGAAGGAAGACAAGGGTGATAGAGATGACATAGCATGGAACTCTGTAAGCACTTATGGATGTCTCTCGCATTAGAATCTAGCATCATTGATTGAAAATGGGAAGATATTCAGTATTATATGATAAAATAAATGTTAAGGTAAATGCAAAAAACCACAACCCCTGATCTAGAACAAATTGGCCATAACCAACCTTCAAGTACACACTTCCAAGTCCTACTGCTACAAGGAATAACTATTTTGTTCTATATATTATCTTGCAAAAATTGCATGACAAAGTATAGATTTTAGAATATATAGAATTTGCATATCTGACCCTATGAATTATCACCATCATCATAAGGACCATTTTTCGCAAGACTAACAAGACTATCCAAACTTGCAAATTGGTCTTGGAAGTTTCTTTGTGGAAACCCATACTTTGTGAAAACATTCCCAACATAATCACGATCAAAAGTTGTTGTGGTTTAAATAATGATTTCCATTACATATTGTAAGTCATTAAGTTGCGGGGGTATTTTTCTACCTACAAATTCAAGTGAATCATGAAGTGACTTCAAGACCGACATAGTCTGCTAGTGATCCCTTCATAAGGATCAAAATAGAGGTTATCAGATTTATAATCCTATAGTTGGGTTGATGTATTATTAAGATAACCATTCATATATGGGTTTTTTGTCCATTGCTTGCATCATCTCTCCTACATGACGAGTTGTTACAATGTATAGACCAGAACTGTGTTCATATAGAAACAACACAACATGTTCATGTATAATTTCTACCCCTACCCAAACCCTTCTTCTTTCACCTCTTGGGTCCACATTTACAAATATAGGTTATGTGAGTATTCCATCTCATATTACCTTTGAAAAAATGTGGAGAATGAACCTACCTCTAATAATATAATTGAATTTACTGAAGATGCCTTTATGTATGAAAAGAAACATGTTAATCCTTTGTTAGAACCAAAATTATCTACTATTTAATTAGTCATGTTTTGAGAAATATATTTCACAGTATCTTGTGATAGTAGATATCACTAATTTATGTTGGTATATACCTTCTGAGTCAATTTAAATGCTAAATGTTGTTACATTTTAACTGCCAATCTAGGTACGTAATGTTATGAGATGCAAGAAAATTATATGCAATATTAAATTCTATTATAACAATGAATGTAAACCAAAAGACTACGTAACTCACTACTTGATTTGACATGCATAGGAATTGTAGTTATCAAGCCGCTGGTCACAATATTTCACTCAGTTCATAAGGTTAGAGTGTTCATGGAGAATTCAGATAACTATTTTATGGTCAATTCACTAGATATCAAAGTTCTTTCATCAATTACTCCAATTGAAATAAGTGTCAAAAAATCCCATAATAATCACAGAGTATAGTCCTCTTGATACTAATCACCCTTGAATAGATAATCAATATGGTTAGTATTTGTTGAATCATAGGTCACAACAATCCTTCTTCATGTTATTTCTTGTTATGTCGGATGCTATTTTCAAAGCCTTATGATTGATTGATTTCATATAAGAGGCATTCATTTCCTGTAATGAAAAGTAAACACTCACTAATAAAAAAAATTAAAACACTTGCAATATTAGTCTCCTATGATCAATTATGTTCGAATCAGTAGTCATTATGACAAGTGTTTGTATAACCCATATTACATAATGTTATGTGATCAATGATCACTTTGTTATAATAGATGCCATGTTCTTGATCATACACCTTGACCCTTGAAGATTTATAGGAAGGAATACCACACATTCTACAAGTAAATACTTCACACAAAAATCATAAACATTAACCAAATCTATAGAAAATGGAAACAAATACCACACCATACACTAATAAAATATAAATACTAGATAAAGAAATATAATAGTGTTACTTCTAAGTAAAGGGCGCCCTCGTTTCTAAGAAGTAAGCAGCATATATGTACTCAATGATCAAATAACAAATCAACCTGCCAACTCAAACACTAAACCAAGTGTGAAGCTACAAGCCAAGTGTTGAGATCCCATGGTGAAGAGTCTTTTGGATAATGCATCAAACTAATTTCCAAACAAATATGCATATAGAAACAAATTTGCATATTCTTATGATAAACGTGGGATAAACCTTGCTAAGGTGAAACATAAACAATGGAACATTGTCGTGACATATCGATTTAGAATTATATGTGATTATGCAATCATATTATTGTACAAATGAGATACATAGAGATACATGGTGAAACATATTTAGAATAGATAAGGAGAGAGTTGAAATTCTTATATTACGCTTTGATTTTATCTATCTTCACTCAAACTTTCTCTATTGTCTAATCTCAAGGGTGTTGATTTAGCTAGTCGCAATATTGTCTCATTGAATTCGAGTAATTGCTTGGTATTGGAAACCCGCAAGATTAATTATCCCTTGCTAACAAGCATTAAAATGTTGTGCACGATATCTCCAGGACTCAAATGGACTTTTAGCAATGCATTGATGATAATGAATTAGTTATTAGAAGGATTTAAATTCATATAATCCCTTAAAAACTCTTATCTCTTTACCTTTAACCCCTAACAACCCCTCCTCTCTGTAACACCCCGGTTTTGACCCCGATGCATTAAATATACATGATATATATATATATATATATATATATATATATATTGTAAATAATCATGGTGTGGAGCTAAAGGAAAAAGAACCACCATCGATTTGGTTATGTTTCGATGATTGGAACTGCTACCGACGGTATATCGGGACATGCGGCATACATATCAAGTTGTGGCATCATGTAACTATGCATTTTAATTAAATAACCCCAACCATCTATGTTCACTGCAACCATATTGAAAATGGCATGATTTCCTAAGGATAAGGGGGGGAGGAATGTTAAACCTTGAACCCATGAGGGAAAAGCCATGTGTCACCTTCCCTTGTCTCATCCAGCTACCACCTTTAATGTTCTACTAATTAGTTGGGGAATTTGTTGCTGGAGAGTGGAGTGTGGTAGGACTGTCAGTCCTTGCGCACACACACACTCCACCAGAAAGTTGACTCTCACCATGGAAAAAAACCACTACCCCATCACTGGATTGAGACTCTCCATGATTCCACTCGCTCTACTACTGCATGGGACATCATTCCACTCTCCCCATGGATAGCTATTCATTTTCCTCACGCTAAGAAGAGATAAAAGGATCCACGATCCATTGTATGGGGGTTCGTTCTCAATTTTTTCCATGCATAGAGTCTATAGATCTCTTTTTACTCCTGTTCACGCATAGAGTCTGTGTTTAATCCACCATTGCCGATTGTGAAGAGGTCCCGTGGCTTCATTGTTGAGAAAGGACCACTGTCTTCCAACGTTGCTTGTTGTATCTAGATTGTGTGACGTTCTGTTGCTTCATCATTGAATCATTGGCTGTTGTTTCCCCACATTTGTTTGCTGCGTTTCCATTGCGATTTGGGCTATTGTAGATCGTTGTGGAATCATTTTGGCCACGATAAGGCCAAGAACAATTTAGGGGTTTGTTTTCCCCTGTCAAGGTTTAATTGTTGGTTTGTTGCAAGTACGCAGTGATTGGTCTTTGGACTACATTGTAGTGGTAATGAGGGCCTGATGTGCTTGACAAAATTGGTGTGTTTGGGAACCACACAGACAGAGCTAGAGGGTTGGATTTCTTCTCCACAACCCCTGAATAGCACTGGAAGGGAGATCAGGGCCTAAGGAACTGCGTGGCAGAGAAAGGACTGATTTCCTTGTGTTGGGTGTGTGTGGGTGTCCTAGAAGTCAGGCTAGTTCTGGTGTAGGTGTCCTTAGCTCTTCAATGAGCTCACCAGCTTATCATTTAGCCTTTCCTAGCTCTTGGATGGCATCATGAACCCAACTATGTTGGATTGGCTGATCTATTCTTTTCCTGATAAACCCAACCGTGTTGGCTTGGATGAACTGTGTATCCTTGTTGTGTTGTTGTCCTTGGCTATGTGTAAGCCTACTAGTTCCTTATTCCTTTGGGAAATCATGCTCAGATCGGGGGTGGTATCATTGCTGAGAGATTAAGGATCATGCTGGCCTATGGTTGGGTGGAACGTTGTAGTGACGTAGCTGGTTGCGGGATAGTTCTCATAATATAACTATTCTTGACTAATCTATTTTGCAATCATATCTACTGTTAATGAATTATGATGATAGACATGTTGATTGCTGAATTGTATATGAATGAATGTTTTTTTGCTTTTGTTGTGTATATGAACAATTATGCATATTAGTATGTAGTATGTTCAAGATTTTGTTTCAGCGTTATGTGTATGATCATGTTGATCGGGCTAGTTGCCCAAATGTTTGGGTGTTTAGTAGCGTCCTCTTCGCCGGTTGGAGGGTTAGGGATGTTACAGTGTGCTATCAGAGCTTATGTGGCAGCAATGGGCCTCAAAGGGCAATTAGAAACAGTTAGCAGAGGCAGGTTTCCTTCTGCCCAGCAGAAATCAGGAAAAATCTAAACTTCAAAAATAAATTTTGCTTAAGTTTGGAACCATCAGCTCATTAGAAGACTAAGTGTGAAACTCTTCCAATGCAGCGGGTCACTTAGTCGAAATATTTCCTGACGATGGAATAAATTGAGAAATTCCTCTAAGTGTTTGTTAGCCATTGGTGAAACTTAGAGGATGTGAGCGCTGAAACATCAGCGGAAGAAACAAGATCATAGTGGCTTGAACTGTTGACAGCAATGGAAGAGAAAAGATTCTTGAAAATTTTTCTAATTCATGAAATCATCGACGTTCGGCGATGATTAGTTGATCAAATCATCAATGCTTAAATGATTAAGTTGCCAATGAGCCACGTCGAAAGAGATTATCTAATTATGTGTCCACCTTTGCGGCTGGCTAGTGGGCTATCCTTCCGATGGATAGAATCCCCGACCATTGATTCCGTAGTAGATAGTTGTTCCGATAGTTGATGCCGTGGAAGACAAAGCGAAAAAATTTCTGAAATTTTTTTAAGGCATGAGATCATCGCTGATCGAAAAAGTTTAGTTGTTGGGATCGTCGATGACTAGAGGATGGGATTGCCGATGAATAGAATATGAAGTTGCCAATGATTAGTAAAGTGGATCGATGATCATTAATTGAAGGAAGAGCCGATGCAAAGAAGAAATTTCAAAAAAATTTCGAAGTGTCGAACCCATCGGTGATCAACGGAATTTAGTTGTATTGATCTCTGATGAACATCGAAAGGAATTAGTGGTTTGTATGCCACTGTTGCAGCTATCTAGAGGACTAGTCTTTTGAAAGCTAGAGGCTTTGAACGTGGATGTCATAGTAGTTAGTGCTTTCGACCATCGATCGAAAACTGTTAGTTGATTAGACTACCGATCGAAAAAATTTAATGGTTGGTGAACCACCATTGCGGACACCTAAGAGACTAACCGTTTGATGAAATAATGTATCCGATCGCCGACACATCAGAAATAAATTGCTGTCTGGTCACCGCAATGACAGGTAATGTTAGTGATTTGGTTTGTCGACACCGCAGACTCGTTTGATTTTGGATTGCCGACACCATAGCTACGAGTCGCTTTGACCATCGACAAAGTTATGGCTGTAGAAGACACATAAAGGTCGTTGGCCATCGTTGCGGAAGCCTAGAGGACTAGCCACCCAATGCACAGAGCACCCGACCATCGATAAAGGTTTTTTTCAACACCAATAAAGTTTGGAGGATTAGATGACAACGGATCTGAAACAGTGGGAGACGTTAGTTGCTTGACCAGCGATGAATAGTCCGTGGCATCGCCGATGCAAGCTAAGACTTAATGGTCCCAATCACCGATAAAGTTTCGAGTGTTAGATAACTGTGGACCTTATATGTCGAAAGGAAATAGACAAAAACACTGTCGATAAGCAGCGGAGGAAATTAGATGTTTTTATTGCCGAAATGCCGTAAAGTTAGTGGGGAAGAGACTTGATAGGGAGAAATAAATTTGGGGTTTTTCAAAGTGATTTTCTCAGCAGTTTCCAGCTATTTTTTAGTGGATTTTTCAGTAGACTATCAGCAGATTATAATGCTGAACAAGAAGAGAGAAAATTTTGTGTTAGCAAAATTGTTATTTTATGAATTTCCAGAACAGGAAGGTAAGTAGTTCTGATTTATATTAATGATATGCATATAATAGTTTGCTACTAACACGTTTGTGGAATTATAGACACCTCCAAGAGTAGTATTCCAGGTAGAGCAGTGTGATGAAGCAGGAAGTGGTTCAGTCATGAGGACCCATGAAAGATATGATTCTTGGGATTCCTACGAGCATGTGAGTGATGCCATGGGAGAAACTGTTCGTAATGGAAATGATGGCATAGATTCTAATGGAAGGAGATTCCAAGAGACATCATCAGATGTTCCAGCCACCATGAGAAGCTTGATTAAAGCCCAGGAATAGCAGCATCAGTTGAATGTTGCTATGTTGCAGACTTTTACAAATTTTCAAAGAAAGATACACTCTGGACGAGGTATAGCAAGACTGGAAGGTAGTAAGAGAAGCATTAGGAGAAGGAGAAGGAATTATAGTGGATCACCTAACTCTGAAGAATCCAGTAGGGATACAAGTTCATCTTCTCATAAAAGAAAGAGAATAAGACACCATAGGGATCACTCTCGGGATGAATTTAAGAAAGCCAAACCTCCTACATTTGATGGTGAGGTAAAGACTAGACAAGAGGGCAAAGCTTGGCTTCTTGGGATAAAGAAGTACTTTCAAGTGCAGGATTATTCAGGAAACATGAAGGCAAGAGTTCCCATATTCAATTTGAATGGAAGAGCATCCATTTGGTGGGAACATTTCAAGCATGTAAAGAAGATCAGTGAAAGGAGACTGAAGTGGAAACAGTTCAAGAAGTATTTCAAGTAAAAATAACTCTCTGACAGGTATTATGATGATAATATTAAGGAGTTCCATGAGCTGATATTGGAACAACAGACCATGAATGAATATGCAAATAAGTTCTTGGAATTGTTGAGGTATGTCCAGTACATCAAAGATAAAAAGGTGAATGTCTAGCAGTTTTTGAGTGGATTGCTTCAGTCTTACAAAAATAGAATTGAGTTTTATGAACCTAAAACTCTTGAAGAAGCAATAAGGAAGGCTAAGTATTGCTATGAGCAAAGCAAAGGAAAACCTGATTACCATAAGGCCCGGAAGGACGAGAAGAATGAGAAGTTTGATAAAAGAAAGAAAGGTTTCAAAACTTCTAGATTCAGGAATCAGTAGAAGTAGCCATCCCAAGCTGGGAGTAATCCAGTTGGAGTGACAGGTGGAAATCCTAAAGAGCCACAACATAACAAAGTTCCACTCAAATATTGTAAATGTGAAGGACTCCACATTGCAAATATTGTCCACTTGAGAATGAAAGTGCAAGACCAGCTTATAACATTCAAGAAGCATAAATAGTGGGACAAGCAGCAAGGTTAGTCCCTAGAATTTATGCAACACTGGAGGACCACTAGGTACATCGCCAGTCAACTTTGGTTGAATTTGCATGTAAGATTGCTGAACAAACTGTTTATATTTTGATTGACCCTGGTTCTACTCAGAGTTACAGCATTCCTAGAGTAGTGTAGATTTGTGCTTTTAAGACAATAAAGCATAGAAAATCTTGGTTAGTTCAGCTAGCCACTAGGACTAGAAGAAATATTAGTGAAGTGGTAGGGAAATGTCCATTGGTCATGAATGGATTGATCACTTGTGTAGATTTGAACATTCTGTGGCTTGGTTCCTATGATGTTCTCATTGGAATGGATTTGTTAGAAGCTCATAGAGTGAAACTTGGCTGTTACAACAAGAATTTTGAATGCATGGATGAAGAAGGAAACCCAGTAGTTGTGAACGGTATTCCAAAGGTAATTTCGCTACGACAGGTTTCAACAATGCAGTTGAAGAAGTTTGTAGGAAGGGTTTCTAGTTGTATCCAGCTCATATTGTGAAGGCATCAGAGGATGAAACTCCTAGGTTGGAGGACTATCAAGTGTAACAGGAATTCAAGGATGTGTTTCCTGATGAGATTCCAGAGCTTCCTCCAAAGAGGGACATTGATTTCACAATTAAACTAGTGTCCAAGACACCCTACATGATGAGTACACTGGAGATGCTAGAGTTGAATATGAAACTTCAAGAGTTGTTGGAAAAAGTAGTATATCCAGCCGAGTGTGCCTCCTTGGGGAGCACCAGTCCTATTTGTAAAGAATAAAGATGGTACACTCAGGTTAGGTATTGATTATAGACAGTTGAACAAGGTCACTGTAAAGAATAAATATCCTTTGCCTAGGATTGATGACCTCTTTGATCAAATGAGAGGAGCAAAAATATTTTCCAAGACTGACTTGAGGTATGGTTACCATCATGTGAGAATCAAGGATGAAGACATTCATAAGACATCATTCAGAACAAGGTATGGACATTATGCGTTTGTAGTGGTACCATTTGGTCTCACAAATACACCAGCTACATTTATGTGCCTTATGGATAGTGTCTTTAGTAAGTATTTAGACAAGTTTGTTCTTGTTTTCCTTAATGACATTCTTGTTTATTCTAAGAATGAGAGGAGCATGAAGAGCATTTGAGATTGAAATTGCAAATGCTTAGGGAGCATCAGCTGTATGAAAAACTGAGCAAGTGTGACTTCTACAGAGATAGAATTTATTATTTTGGTCACATTATGTCAGAAGAGGGTATATCTGTGGACCCTAAGAAGATTGAAGCCATTATGAATTGGCCTACTCCAAGAAATGTGACGGATGTAAGATCTTTTATGGGACTTGTATGATGCTACAGGAGATTCATTGAGGGATTCTACAAGGTTGCACATGCCATCACTTCTTTTCAAAAGAAAGGGATAAATTTTTAATGGACATCAAAGTGTGAAGAAAGATTCCAGTAGTTGAAGAATCTTCTCACCAGTGCACCAGTATTCAAGGTTGTAGATCTGAAGAAAGATAGTGGTATGTACCAATGCATGCAGAAAAGGGCTTGGAGGAATTCTTATGCAAGATAACCATGTGATATGTTATGAATCGAGAAAGCTGAAGGAGCATGAGAAGAACTATGCCACTCATGACCTGGAGCTTGCAGCCATAGTACATGCTCTCAAGATGTGGAGGCATTACTTGATGGGTAGAAGATTTGAGCTCCAGACAAACCATTGTGGTTTGAAGTATCTATTTGATTAGCCTACGCTGAATGCTAGGCAAGCGAGATGGATGGAGTTTTTATGTCAGTTTGATTTTGAAATGAAGCACATAAATGGAAAAGAGAATAAGGTAGCTGATGCGCTCAGTAGGAAGATGCAAGAAATGCATGTGGCATCTCTTAGTATTTTCCAATCAGATTTGAGGCAACAGATCGTTAATCATGTTGCTGGAGATGAATTGTAAGAGAAGGTAAAAGACAAATTGCAACAACAAAGTCTTGAGAAGAGGTACGAGGGATATAAATTGGAAGAAGATGGAATTCGTACTTATAAAGGTAGAATTTATATTCCAAATGTAGTGGATTTGAGGAGAGTTGTTATGGATGAAATCCATCAAGCTCCATATTCTGGTCACCCAGGATACCAGAAGACAATTGCTACAACTAGAAAGCAGTACTTTTTTCCAAGAATGAAAACGATATGGCTGAATACATTTCAAAATGGATAAAATGTCAACATGTAAAGGTTGAGCATCAGCATCTTGTAGGTTTTTTACAGCCTATGCTAGTTCTGGAATTGAAATGGGAAGTTATTTCCATGGATTTTATTACAGGATTGTTGATGACTTGGAGACAACATGATTCCATCATGGTTGTGGTAGAAACGTTGACAAACACAACACATTTTATACTGGTGAAGTCTATGCATAACATAGATGACATTGCAAAGATCTTCATGAAGGAGATTTTCAAATTGCATGGATTGCCGAAAGCAATAGTCTCTCATCGAGATGTCAAGTTCACTTCCAATTTTTGGAAGGGGTTGTTTGCAAATTTGAGTACAAAGCTAAACTTCAGCACTGCATACCATCCTCATATAGATGGGAAGATAGAAAGAGTCAACCAGGCACTTGAAGATATGCTTCACATGCATGTGATTGACAAACCAACCAAGTGGGAAGATTACTTACACTTGGTAGAGTTTGCTTATAACAATGGATAGTAGGCAGCCTTGGGGATGACTCCGTATGAAGCTTTGTATGGAAGAAGGTGTAGAACACCAGTGACTTGGGATAATCCAGTGAATAGGATTGTGCTTAGACCAGAATTCGTCAATGAAATGGAGCAAGAGGTTATAAAATCATGCAAAATCTGAAAGCAACACACAATAGACAGAAAATCTATGCAGATAAGCATAGGATGAACATGAAGTTTAGTGTTGGGGATCATGTTTACCTCAGAGTGAGGGTAAATAAAAGTTCCTTGAAGCTTGGAAGTTGTGCCAAGATATCACCTAGACATTGTGGGTCATTTGAAGTGCTTGAAAGAATAGGGCTAGTTGCATATAGACTTGCATTTCCTGCTAGTAATAGAGTTCATAAATATTTTCATGTTTCTTGTCTTAAGAAATATGTACATGATCCTAACCATGTGATAAGTTGGGATGTCATTCAGGTGGAAAGTAAGGGAGAGTTCCAAATTGAGCCAATGTGCATCCTCGACAAGAAGGTCACAATGCTCCGTAACCATGCCATAGGGCAGGTAAAGGTGCAATGGGAGCACTACGGACCTGAAGAGGCTACGTGGGAGCTGGAGGATGCCATGCAATTGGCACATCCATTTTTGTTCAATTCTACAAAACACTGAGGCGGTACTAGTGTAGCATTTTGTTTAAATTTTGTAAAGCACGTAGGACAGTGATATTGAAGGGGGAGGGGAATGTAACACCCTGTTTTTGACCCCAATGCATTAAATATACATGATATATATATATATATATCTATATATTGTAAATAATCATGTTGTGGAGCTAAATGCAAAAGCCCCACCATCGATTTGGTTATGTTTCAGTGATTGGAATTGCTACCGATGGTATATCGGGACATGCAGCATACATATAAAGTTGTGGCATCATGTAGCTATGCACTTTAATTAAATAACCCCAACCAACTATGTTCACTGCAACCATATTGAAAAGGGCATGATTTCCTAAGGATAAGGGGGGGGGATGTTAAACCTTGAACCCATGAGGGAAAATCCATGCGTTGCCTTCCCTTGTTTCATCTAGCTACAACCTTTAATGTTCTATTGATTAGTTGTGGATGTTATTGCTAGAGAGTGGAGTGTGGCAGGATTGTCAGTCCTTTCCCACATGCACACTCCACCAGTGGGTTGACTCTCATGATGGCAGAAAACCACTACCCCATCAATGCATGCAGACTCTCCATGATTCTACTCGCTCGACTACTACAGGAGACATCCTTCCACTCTCCCCATCACTGGCTGTTCATTTTCCTCACGCGAAGCTAAGATAAAAGGATCTATGATCCATTGTATGGGGGTTCATTCTCCCTTTTTTTCATGCATAGAGTCTACATATCTCTTCTTCCTCCTGTTCATGCATAGAGTCTATGTTTACTCCATCATTTTTTATTGGGAAGAGGTGTCGTCGCTTCATTGTTAAGAAAGGAACATTATCTTCCAACATTGTTGGTTGTGTCTCGACTATGTGACATTCTATTGATTCATCGTTGAATCATTAGTTTTTGTTTCCCCACATTTGTTGGATGAGTTTCCATTACGATTTGGGCTGCTTTAGATCATTGTGGAATCGTTTTGGCCATGATAGGGCCAAGAATGATTCAGGGAATTGTTTCCCCTGTCAAGCTGTAATTACTGGTTTCCTGGAAGTATGCAGTGATTGATCTTTGGACTGCACTGGAGTGGTGATGAGGGCCTAATGTGCTTGACAAACTCGGTGTGTTTGGGAACCACATAGACGGAGATAGAGGGATGGATTTCTTCTCCACAACCCCTGAATAGCACTGGAAGGGAGGTCAAGGCCTGAGGGACTGCATGGTAGAGAAATGATTGATTTCCTTGTCTTGGGTGTGTGTGGGTGTCCTAGAAGTCAGGCTAGTTCTGGTGTAGGTGTCCTTAGCTCTTCAATGAGCTCACTAGATTAGAATTTATCCTTTCCCAGCGCATGTATGGCCTAATAAATCCAAGTGTGTTGGCCTGGCTAATATGTTGTTCACTTGATAAACCCAACTGTGTTGGCTTGGCTAAACTGCGTATCCTTTTTGTGTTATTATCCTTGGCTATGTGTAAGCCTGCTAGTTCCTTATTCCTTTGGGGAATCATGCCTGGCTCAAGGGTGGGAGCATTACTAAGAGATTAAGGAGCATGT
>LPNX010511361.1:0-14693 GCA_001517045.1 Pseudotsuga menziesii | reverse complement strand
CCTTCCCTCTCTCTCTCAACCGTCCCTCTCCCCCCTCTCTTTGGTTTTGTACATTCCAAATATGTAATTTGTTTTTAAAAATATTTGTTTCTTCCATAACCTTTTCATTTCTAAAGCATTTAAAAAAATTGTATGTTGCACTATTAGACACCACCTCTACATGCTATAACAAAAATTCATTATCATTGAATTAAGATCTTCAAAATATGCCCTCATACTTAATGTACCGTTTTCAAGGTTTGAGAACTTAGATAATTTTAAAAAAATATAGTATTAAATTTATTTGGAAAAATTGTGTTGCACTAGTACTATTTGTTGTTATGTCTTCCAGTTTTTGTAGGTTGATTCCATCATTTCTACACTCAAAGTTTGTACGCACAAATAAATATACCTTATCATTTCCTCCAAAAATACAAAGTATCTATTAGAAAAGATCAAACGTGATATAGTTATAAACATTTTGAATAGATAAAACTTATATAATAGCAAAAGTGATTCAATTTCCTAAATTTCATTTTTTTTACTCAAATCAATAATTATTATGTAAGTATCTCAAAATATCAACGTAAGTTGAGGGATGCAAGTATTTTTTAGTTTTCTATTGCATCTGACGCGTTAAAAGAGACCCTCATTAGTTATCACCAATCTGCGTCCTCATCTATATTAGTGATTTAGGCTGGTCATTTATAGCTATGCCACTTAAAATTTCTCAAATGTGGTAGTGTTTAGCTTATGAAAAATGTCATGACTAACATTTTTGGTTGTGTAAATAGAAATTTTCCAAATTTTACTAGTGATGATATAAAAATCTTAGTTACAAATGTCGATGACTCTAGAGTGGTTTTGTATACCAGTTACCTAATATACAAATGAGAACTGATCCATACCTGATATACCAGTTAGGGTAGCCTTACCTTAGGATCTCTAAGCTACTTGCATCTTGGAACCAGCCCGAGGGGATCCGGATTAAAACCAAGAACGGTTATGGGTCATCGTTGGGTAGAACATGGTAGTTCCCAAGTGATTTAGTCATCTATATAGATGTGAGATCTTCCTATGAATTGTTAACGTTGATGTAATTGTAACTTCAGAATGTATTCACTTGTATATTACACCCCAATTTTTATTTCGGGATGTGTTTGTAATGTAATTGATTCATGTCATCCCCCGATGTTCTGATCAGGAGTTTCTATAATGTAACAAGTCATGTCAAGTCATTATGGGTAACCCTCCTATTGGTTAAGGGTTAAAGTCCTTGCAGTTGTGGGCCCCTAGGGTTATTACACTATCCTAGAGAAGTCGACCCTAGGCGAGTCATTGTAATTCAAGGCAATAGTCCCCACCGTTGTGTTAAGAATAACCCTCCTTGCTAGTCAGAGGAGGAAAAGTCCCCACAAGTTGTGGGGCACAAGGGTTATTAGACACTCCTAGAGATGTCAACTCTAGTAAGTAACTATTAAGTGAGGCCAACATGTTGAAGTGGGTTTCAAGTGAATGAAAGAATATAAATAGAGAGTGAGCATCTCTATTTATCATACACACTCACTCATTGGGGCGCATGAGTGAGAGAGGAGAAGCTCTCTCTAGTGTGAGAGAGAGAACAAGTTGTGGAGATCATCTTTTCTATTTTTGGGTTTTATTGCTTCCATTGGTGCGCATTCTATCTCTGAGGAAGTTTTGGGGTTTTCTCCTTTATGGTTTACCCGAGGAAAATTCTTTGTGTCTCTTATCTCTTGTGTTTATTGTTGTGCATGCTATTCTCTCAGTTAAAGATCCTAAGATAATACTAGCTTGAATGATAAAAATCTAACATGGTATCAGAGCTAACCTGAGAACAAGACATTATGCAGCTGCATAATATAGGGCTTCTTACTTTTTGGGTCTCTCTTCGCAATGTATCAACAAAAGTATGTAGGCTAACTCTCCATTGAAGGGCGCATCCTTCTTTCAAAGCAGAATTCAATTCCAAGCATTTTCAGTTTTTTAGTGCGGGAAATTAGGGCTTCTTACAGAACAGGAATTTTTGAGTGAGCGTAGCATAGGATTTCTCTCCTCATAAAAATTCAAGTTTAGAGACCTGGTTCAATATTTTTGGTTGGGTGAAACTACGGGAAAGTCAAACCCTAGTTTGACCCAAAGCTGGAAAAACCCTAAATACTAAAACTAATAAGTTTTGGTACATTCGCTATATCTAGAGATTGGAGAAGGCACAAGAGCTGAAAATTTCATAGGCTGAAGATTAAATCCTTATGTACACTGTATCCAAAATTCAGCCTCAGATTTACTATATTTTGGGAGATATAATCCCACCAAGTTAAGGTTCCAGCCTATTCCATTGAAACTGTAACAGGAATTTCTGTAGAAGAAATTGGAAAATTAGGGTTTCTTGTTCCGGGAGCTTCCCTCCGCTGTTTTAAGAAAAGTATTACATTGTATAGATTGAATTGAAGAGATATATATTTCTATATAATCATATATGAAATATTCCAAGTTTTGACAATTAGGGTTTCTTTGATAAACCCTAGATTAGCTAGCTTTGGAACCAGGACAGACATCTCAAATCGGTAAGATCTAATCTTTTGCTATTTTCATTTGAGGTTATCATTTCAAAGTGATCTATCACATCAGCTTGATGATAAGCTTGGTGAAGTTGACAACTTCCAAGCATGGAAGTATTTGATCTCTTTGAAGAAAATGAATTGGACACCTACATGAGTAGAGCGGTTCCATTTCTAGAGGGAGATGAGGCTCAAAGCTTTACATAAGAAGAACTTGATCAAGGCCAAGAAGATCATTGTTGATTCAATCATGGATCAAATTGTACCACAAGTGTCTTCCCTAAATACACCAAACATGTTCGATTACTTGATCAAGCTATTTGAAGATAAGAACATAAATCAGAATATGGAGTTGAGAAAACAATTGAAGAATGCGAAGATCCAGAATGCAGAACAACTTGAGGTGGTAAAAGAAGAAGTGGTGATAACCTCCTTGAATGGCCTCCCAGGATCATAGGATTCATCCATTCAAGGAATATGTTCCAGAAGGAAGTGATTACTTTCAGTAGAATCTGGAAAGAAGAGTAATCTCGACTCATAATAAAAGAAGAGAAGATTTGAGCAACTGAAGTTCAAACTCTCACCATCCAAAGAAGATACCTCAAAGGATGAGGAATATGAAGGACTCAATTCTTGAAGAACCTCTTATCCATATTGAGCATTTGGATAAGAAATGATGAAATCGTGAATGAAGAATATGTTGAAGTGGAAGGATCAAGAAGGAGTCTACCCATGAAACAAATAAAGATAAGTATTGAATTGTCATTTCATGATGTTATTTTTTTTATGCATTTGTTTATATTCAGTTGATGCATTATGCATGATAGAACGTTTGAATTAATGACAGTATACTACTAATATGCAAGTGATGGGTAAGTAGCTCATGGTGCTATACAAATCTCCATTGATGCTGATCTAGAATGAAACCTCTTTGCTGACATATTGGAATAGTGCACAATATCAATGTTGTCCTGGTAGAGATGGAAGACATCTAGAAAGTTTCCGTGAGATATGGATGGATGTTGTATTAGCTAAAGTAGTTGCATGACCATATATTTATGCATAATAATTTTTCATTATGAATATACCTTATGAAATGTTTCTAACCATATAACTATTGCATTTGACTTGTAGGAATGATCGCATAAAATTGCCTACAAGAAAAGAAGGATGAGACCTGTTTCAAAGAACAAGTGACGACAGTTCAAGATGAAGAATAATATGACAAATGCAATGAAATTATTAATGCAGAACCTTTCAGCCATGAAGAAGTAACCAAGAAGAAAGGGAAGACCAGTTCAAGAAGAATGATGTCTAGGCTGTAGTATCGATACATGAAGACAAGTTCGTAGTTCCATCATGCAATAGATGGAAACATCATTGGATACAAGGCATGATTCGTAGCAAAAGGCATAGAATACGAAGAGACATTTACAGCCATTAGAAATACACATGACATGAAGAATCATGTGTGCAAATGAAAGAAGGCCTTGTACAAGCTCAGAGGACAGCCATGGGATAACGCATACATGAGGAGCTTGATGAAGATATGAACCTTTGCTACATGGTTGATAAAGGTTGACAAACTCACAGATGGATGTGAGAAGAACTTTTGAAAAAAAAAATTCAAGATATAGGATCTTGGTATCGAGTGATCCTAAATGGATACATAGAATATTAGTAGTAGAGGAAGCTACTTGTCACTCCGGTACATAATGTTTCAATATATAGAGGATGGAAGACAGAGGGAGTATGATGCTTCAGAGGGAGTGACTGCAGAAGATCCTGAGGTTCGACAAGGTACGACATGATGGATATATTACTGATGACTCTAGGATTTACTAAGAGTAAAGTGGATTCCAACATTTGCTTCAAGGTTGAAGGCGGAAGACCAGTGATGCTCCTGTTATGTGTTGATGCACTACGTTCTGGGCATGGAGGTATGGAAAAGGGAAGTATGTAGTAGAGATATTGAAGAGGTTCAGGATGATGGACTGCAAGGCAATGACCACACCTATGGCATCAAACATGAAGCTATTGAGTGTTGCTTCACTAGAGTCGGTTGATGCCATGATGTATCGTCAGATGATTTGTTCCTTGATATATCTGATGAATACGAGACCAGATATTTTCTTTGATATGAACACATTGATACATGTTCGCCTAATGGTTACAAAGCATGCAGTGAGGTACCTGAAGGGTACAGTTGAGTATGGGATCAAGTTTGATCTCTTGGTTTGGAAATATGGAGTCCGGCATGGCACTAAGTACACATGAGGAAAGAAATGTTGCCATTTTCTATTTGGTAGCTGGCATGTTTCTTTTGAAAACTACTATTTGTTTTGGTTGATCTGACTTGCATTTTTTGTATGATGCAAAGAGGAGCAGTGATCCAGATCGAGATCTCTTGAAAGAGGGATTTCTAGCATAGCTCATGAGATAGGTTGTCTAGGCATAAATCCTGACGAAGCTCACAATTTATCCTTGGGAGTAATCAATCGCGATGTGATTCTATGCTAGAAATGGCCAGAGTGAAGTTTGAGTACTTCAAGGAGAATCTTGATGATTTCCAGATTGAGGTTCCCTCCAAGGGGAAATGATGAGACCTAGAGCCATTCTGACATGGTGAGAGGATTAGGTTCCTTCCATGATCAAATGTAAGGGCTGAGCCATTTTGATGTGAGTGTAGGCTTGCTTCCTACATGATCAGATATAAGTGCTAAATTCCATTCTTGCAATGGAGGCACCTGGTCAGTTACCAGGAATACTTAGTCTGGGACTGAGGGTCATTCTGATATGACTGTAGGATGTAGTATTACATGATCAGATGTGAGCGTATGGCCATTCTGATGTGATTGAGAGATGTGTTCCCACTTGATTAGATATAAGGGATGATGACATTCTCTAGGACAATGGAGGCACCTGGTAAGTTACCAGGAATCCTCAGTATGGGACTGAGAGCCCTTTCGATGCAGTGTTTTCAAACATGATCGAATGTAAGTTTAGAGCCTTTTCGATGCAGTTTTTTCGAACATGGTCGAATATAAGTGTTGATCCTTTCTGATGCGGTGTTTGTAGACATGGTCAGATGTAAGTGTAGACCCATTTCAATGCAGTGTGTTCACACATGGTCATATATAAGTGTTGAGCCATTCTACCATGATGTGTTTACACATGGTCAGATGTGAGTGCTGGGCCTTTCTGACAAGATGAGTTCAGTTGTGAGTGCTGGGCGTGCCTTTCTGACAAGATGAGGTCAGATGTAAGAGTTGGGCGGGCCATTCTGACTTAGTGTCAGATATAAGTGCTGAAGAAGACCTACATGGAGGCTAGGCCTATAACCTGCATGAAAAAGGGCTGGCTCTATAGAACTTCCTATGACAAGAAGAATGAAGAGATAGCACCATTTGATTGAGATATCAGAAGTAGTAATGATGATGATGATTCAATGATAATCCAGACTTGATGATGAACCAACAGTGACGACCTAGATCAAGTGATGATCTAGATGTGATGATGATCCAGTAGTGATGATCCAGATCAAGTGATGATCTAGACTTGATGATGATCCAATAGTGATGATCCAGATCAAGTGATGATCCAAACTTGATGATGATCTATTAGTGATGATCTAGATCAAGTGATGATCTAGACTTGATGATGATCCATCAGTGATGATCTAGAATTGATTATGATCCAGTAGTGATGATCCAGATCGAGTGATGATCTATATCTAGTGATGATGATCTAGATTGAGTGATGATATAGATCTAGATCCAGTGATGATGATCAAAATCAAGTGATGATCCAAATCTAGATGAAGATGACCTGAAGATGAAGATGACTTGAATATGAAGATGACTTGAAGATGAAGATGATGAGAACTTGGTGATGATTCAGATGATACAGAGAAGAAGACTTGTGCTGATAAATTGTGTCCAGAGAATACCTTCCTAGTTAAGAGGGAGTGTTGATGTAATTGTAACTTCAGAATGTATTCACTTGTATATTATACCCCGATGTTTATTCCGGGATGTGTTTGTAATGTAATTGAGTCATGTCATGCCCCGATGTTCCGATCAGGAGTTTCTATAATGTAACAAGTCATGTCAAGTCTTTGTGAGTAACCCTCCTATTGGTCAAGGGTTAAAGTCCCCACAGTTGTGGGGCCCTCGGGTTATTGGACTATACTAGAGAAGTCGACCCTAGGTGAGTCATTGTAAGTTGGGGAAACAGTCTCCGCCGTTGTGTTAAGGATAACCCTCCTTGTTCGTCGGAGGAGGAAAAGTCCCCACAATTTGTGGAGCACTAGGGTTATTAGACACTCCTAGAGATGTCAGCTCTAGTAAGTAATTGTTAAGTGAGGCCGACATGTTGGAGTGGGTTTCAAGTGAACGAAAGAATATAAATAGAGAGTGAGCCTCTATATTTATCATACACACACTCACTCATTGGGGCGCATGAGTGAGAGAGGAGAATCCCTCGCCAGTGTGAGAGAGATAACAAGCTGTGGAGATCATCTTTTCTATTTTTGGGTTTTACTACTGCCATTGATGCTCATTCTATCTCTGAGGAAGTTGTGGGGTTTTCTCCTTTATGGTTTCCCCAAGGAAAATTCTTTGTGTCTCTTATCTCTTGTGTTTATTGTTGTGCATGTTAGTCTCTCAGTTAAATATCCTAAGATAATACTAGCTTGAATGATAAAAATCTAATAGTTAATGCTGGGTAATTGAGTGTGGAGGTTTTAGCCATTAAAAGAACTTCACTTTTCAGGTATGACAACCTTGACTGGCTATTTCATTATTTAGAATAAGTGTTGGCTAGATTATGCAAGTGTTTATATTATATTTCTAACCCTATGTATCTATATTTTTCTGTCAATTTCGTTTAGGGCTTACATTTTAATTATAAACCCTAGGCTATAATTTAATTCCTGTGTAAGAATTATCAAGGACTTTGTTCTTTTAGTTTTACTTATGTATTTTCATTTACAGCTTAAACTTGGGTTCCTAACACCTCAAAACTATCCTAGCAAGGCCTATGTGTTTATTTTCCTTTTTACTCTACTGGCAGATTTTATATTGCTAGCAGATCTATGTGTAGAAGTAAAAGACTATTTTAGATTTAGATTTAAAAAGGAGACTAACCCATTTTATGCAATAATATAAACTCAATATTCTACATCTAACAATAATAATGACTTCAAATATTAAAGCTAAGATAAAAATAAAAAAAGACCTCTCACGGTCTGTATAAACATTATGAATCTTCTTTAAAACAAATATTATCATAAATCAATGCTACAGACCAAGTATAGAGACCATCTAATGGTTCATGATTTATTACTTTCATTTTACAGTAATAATTTAAAACAAGCATAATTGCACAGAGGTCACAGGATCAATTCTTGTGGGCATTAAATCCCAAATCGTATCCATAAATTAAACCTTCATCGCAGTAAATGACCCAGGATCGAATCCTGTACGGTCTATTAACATTTACAAATCCATCCTATATTATTTATATGCAGGCTGAAAAAAAACATAAACTATCTACACAGTGGTTGAAAGACCCAAATAAAAATATACATGATGTAATCTATGGCGCTCGGCCTTTAACATATCCAACTCATTATAATAATCAAAATTTCCAAATATTACAACCCTGTGTACGTTTACCAATAGAGACGACTGATTGTTGCAGGGTTGCACCATAGACAACCCCCATTTTGTCCACAAAACTAACAAATACAACGAATGCAAATCCACACAGTTCACAGAATAATAACCATCGCAATTGATGCAACAAATTTGTATTTAAACACAGTATATATAAAATCATTAAAGAGTTTACATAGTCATTTACTTTCAACCTTGCACCATTTGCAACAATGGTGCTACTCATTGCCTGTACCCTAATAGAAACATTATTTACAAAATACATAGAGTGTGTTGAGAAGCTACCTAGGCCATTTTCACTGCACAAAGCACCCATTTAATAAACCCCATTACATTTCAAGCTCAGGCCCGAAGGCAATTAAAACCCCAACAACAAAACCCCAATCCTGTTGCATTACAAAACGAAGAGCTCATTTAAGTTACAATCAAACCCCAGCCAAAAACAAATCCATTAGAAACCATCCTCAAGAAAATCCAACCTACGGAGAGTGACAACTCAGTCATAACCATGAAGATAAGAGGGGACAAGTAAACACCTATACAGTAGGCTTACCCGAATGGGTATGGATTTTCTCACAACCTTTCCCACAAGCAACTAATGAAGTTCGTTTTGCCACACCCTGTAACCTACAACTACAAATAGAGACCACGATGAGAAGTATGCAAGTAATCATACTAAAACAAGAAAATGATGCTACAAAACCAGACTACCATCTTACCTGTCAAGCCTTCATCGTTTCACCTCTTTCCACCATGCAGGAGAACAGCACAATCAACAAAGTTGGGAATGAGCCAAACTAACGACTAAAAAAATCCCTAAGTTGGGTTTCCACCTTTCCAAAGAAACATTTATGTCACCACCCTGTCCCGCAATATCATTTACAAAAACCTACAAACCCATAGTTCTTGTCACGATGTTAAAACTTGTCATAAAACCATTGCGAATTCCATAAACCCATTCATGCATCGAATAACTTAGGCTTTAAGCCCCAAGTCCATGGCATATTTCATATGCCATGGAATATTTAAGCCAAGGTTTTTGCAATTATATTACCAACTTTAAAACTATATAGTAAGAATATGTTAGGGCATGAACAAGTCGTAAGCCTTTACACACTACAACAAAAAATGGATTTAGCATCTCTTTTTGCATCATTTTTTGCGTCTAGACCATCTTTTAGTGTATTTTTCTTCATTTTTTGGACAAAATGGCACAATTTCACGGGTTGGTGCTATTTTAGGCATTTTTTTGCGTCCTTTTTCTAAATCTGGCGCAAATTGTGGCGTAATTTGCACCGAGTTTTGCACCTAGTTATGCGCCAAGTTTTGCATCAGGTTTTGAGCCTAGTTTTGAACCTAATTTTGTGCTTATTTTGTACATCTACTCTTGTTGCGCGCCGTTTAACTCCCATGTTTTCCTCAACTTTTACACCCTTGTTTTCATCCACTTTCGTATCCTTTTTTACATCCACTTCTACTTCTTTTTTTGCATCCCTTCGTGCGCCAAGTTTTCCATCAAAGTTTACATCCTGTTTTGAGTCTATTTTTGCATCCATTTTTTCGTCCACTTTTGCACCCATGTTTTCATCCCTTTTTGCATTCCATTTTGCATCTATGTTTATGTCTTTTTTTGCATCTACTATTGCATCCACGTTTGCATCCACTTTTTTTGCGTCCCAATTCCCACCCATTTTTGCGCTTACTTTTACACCCACTTTTGCTTCAACTTTTGCGTCCACATTTGCATTTTTTTTTGCATCCAATTTTACATCAGTTATTGCATCCCTTTTTGCATCCATTTTTGCATCCACTTTTGCATCGAGTTTTGCATTGGGTGTTACGACTACTTTTGCATCTAGTTTTGCATCTACTTTTGTTGCATCCATTTTCGCATCCAATTTTGTATCCAATTTTACATCAATGGTTGTATCCACTTTTGCGCCACTTTTTTCATCATGTTTTGCTTCCATGATTGCATCATTTTTTGCATCCTCTTTTGCATCATCTTTTGCATCAATTTTTGGTGCACCCCATTATGTGCCCACTTTTGCGCCTACTTTTGTTGCATCCATGTTTGCATCCTTTTTTGCATCCATGTTTTTATCCACTTTTGCCTCCAGTTTTACACCCAGATGTTGAAGATGAAAATGAGGTAATGATTATGATATTGAGGATGGTTATGATGATGATGATAATGTTGTTGATAATGATGAGAACGATGACAATAATAATGATGATGACGATTATGATGATGATGAGGAGGAGGAGGAGGATAATGACAATGACGACATTGCCGATGATTATGATGGCAATGAAATGAATGGTGATGATTGTGATGATGACAATTATGATGAGTACAATCAGAAGATGATGTTGATCATCTTAAAAAATAAGTTGTTATTTGTCATGCATAAATCGTGTGTGTCCTCCATGAACCTTTTCCACTAATCACATATTTTGGGTACATGTTATTTCTTATGCCAAAGGTAATGATGAATAAATGACAAAAATTTCAATAACCATGATGCTGATGTCAAGGACAATGGTGATGTTGATGACATGGATGATGATTATGCCGATGATCATGACTATTGTGATAATCAAGATGACAATGACAAAGATGATGATGATCATCATCATCATCATTTCCATCATTGTCTTCATTAAAAACATCATCACTGTCATTTTCATCTAGTTCATCATCATCATCATTTAAAGCATATGGGATATGTTTACCATTTAAAGCATGCATAACAAGTGGGATTATTCTAAAACAACCCACCAAAGTACAAAATTCAAACCACAAGGGAAACATAATATTGAAATTGTTCCAATTTTCTTTTTCCCAACAAAACATGCTTCATTTTAGGGAATTATGTTAAAATCCATACATTCATAGTCCATCCATACTATACTTGTAATAAATGTAAATATAATACTTACCCTTGACTGTTGATTTTTTTGGTGTGCAGCCCTGTTTATCCTTGACTGTTGATTTTTTTGGTGTGTAGACATGTTTACCCTTGAATGTTGATTCTTCTGGTGTGCAGACTTGTTTACCCTTGACTGTTTATTTTTTTCCTCTTCCAACACTTTTAGCCTCGAGAGTTGCTCAAATCCTTTTAATTCTCTTTTTTTGTAGCAACTCATTTTTGTTTTTAATTGTTTTATTCAATTTTTCCAATCTTGCTTCATATTCTGCAGTCTCATTTTGTTGTTTAATGATCATCTCTCTCAATGCCCTTTGAAACTCAACCTTCAAACCTGCAATAAATGTTTCTTTCTTCTTTAATTCTTGTTGAAGTTCTGCTTCCTTACCAAATACAGTCTTTAATGGTGGCATGTTCAAAACTTCAGGCCTGTTTTTTAGCTCATTTTCAAGTCTCCCTATAGTTTCCTCATTTTTCTTCTTTTGAGCCTGATACATGTCTTTCAGTCTGTCAAGGTCAGAAATTGATTCTACTAGAACTACAGTAAATTTAGAACATTGATCCTTAATAAGTTGATCCTTCTGGGCAATTATTTTTTCAGTTTTCACAATTCCTTTCTCTAAACCTGTAACACGATCTACCAAATCAAGAATTTGGACATCCTTAGTTCTGCACAATTCATCGCTAGCTTTGAAGGAATCCTCCCACAAGGTATATTGTTCTTTGAAATGTACCATTTTATCAAATAAATAAAACAAAAATTTACCATCAAAAGAATATTTGGCATGAATTAGGTCTTCATCACTCGTTGGTGAATGGTCCATATCATTGTTCACAAATTCCTCCCATTGATCTGCATTTTCATTTCCATGCATTCCAACCAAATTTGTGACAACAACATCTTCTTCAAGGGAAAGCGAAGGCATTTCGTTTCCCACAGGTTCCATATTGTCCTCTAAAGGTTGGCTGATCTTCTTTTTCTGGTTGAGTCACCCATTGAAGAAGCAGAGTATGACTGATCTCTCTAGTTTTGGATATGGTTGATAAAGAAATCTGGGCTCAATTTGCGCTTAATCAATCACCAAGAACCTTGTCCCAACTACAACAAATGTGTCGAAAATGCATGAGTTGACCCACGCATTGAAAGCTAGCATTGGTTTGGCGAGTGTGCAAAGATAGCCATATATCGTCGATATAGAGACGAAAGTTCCTCTAAAATTAAAAACGTGAATATTGCCACGATTTTTCCGCCATTATAAAAAAAATGAAGTATTAATCCACAAATGTTCAAAACGTGGAAATATTTCATGGAAAAATATGACCAAATGTATTAGTGGATCCATCTTGGAAGGCACTCTACCCTGTACCATCAGTCACCTAGCACAGGCTTTGTCTTTGATGCCTCTCTCAACACATAACAAGAATTTAAAGGTCGGCGGCACTCGGATCAGCTACCTGGTCACCCTGCTCGATGGCCTTGTATGGACTTGGCTCGAGCAGTAGATTATAATATGCATCCTCTATGACCACTCCATTGAATTTAGGAATTCCATCTCTCAAGCCAAATAGAGATAAAGAAACAACAAGCAAGTAATTCACTCACTGATAATGTCGCTTAGACTCAATGCAATGCCTCACATGGGTAGCAGCTCGAGGGGAGCACAAGGCCAAACAACATTCTATCGTTCCATTTCTATTGGGTATAGAGACGATATCCACATAAGTGTGCGTAGAGTGGTGGATGACTGGGAAGTCGAGTTCGTAGCTCATCACCGCACAACACAACCATTGGGTCATAGGATTTTCCACTACTAGTGGATGAATATTTTTCTTTCCCAGTTTCTATAGGAAAGCAACTATTCTCCCTCACCCCCAAATTCCAGCAATTCTGATAGCTCCTCAACACAAAAAGCATCCTTGTCTTCATTGAGTCTAAACCAGCAGGACCCTACCAAAGAAATTAACTAGATAGAGGACACCAAGTACACATGATGTATGTCAGAGGCTCCACTCGACGTGGCAACAAGCGGGCAAACTGAAGAAGGGCACATGCAGATTGATAGCTCACCATAACAGATGTCGACACCTCCTCCTGCAACAGAGACGCATAAGGATATTGAAACTTCTCTCTCCGGTGAAGATGATTTCTACATCAAGTCGTGTCCCATTGTCAAAGAATAGTGGCGAAAGCTGTAAGGTCCCAAGAATTTCTAAAATCTTATGTGTTTTTTTTTTCTTTTCTATTAGCTTTGTTAGTATGCCGAATAAATATGATAGTTTTGATAGGGAAGACTTGGTTTCCCTCACAAAGGGAAATGTACGGACTGATGCAACAATTTTATGTATTTTCCCTGATATTAAAGATACACATGTCTCAAACACTATGCATGTAATATTTTTTGTACTTTAATATAATTTTATGCCACTTACAAAAAAAAATGTTTGTACTAAAACTTAGATTCTCCTTTTCAAGCTCTTTCCTGGGTTCCTTTTCTAGCTTGGCTCTATATTATGATTTCCACTCTAATCCAATATCTAAGCGAGAGCCTCCAAAATCACAAGAAGGTGCAAACTTTCTCTCTAGAGGTACGGTGAGGATAGACATGTTGCATGGGATATTAGTGACTTGTATTTCTAGTTTTTCAAATCCTTGCTCATAATCACCTACAAGTTTTTCGCTATACGTGTCCACCGTGTTTAGGGTTTGAGGAATTTTTCCACCACTAAATCTTGCAATTTCCCACAAAAACCCAAAGAAAACTTCCCTCATAACAATATGTTTCATAAATTTCCATGTATATTCCATTGGAACAGTTTGTCACAATGGATTTTACAACTTAATTATTTGTATTAGCATATTTCTATTGAATGCTAAATAAATTGGGACTGAAAGAAAAATAACTAGAGAAAATATAAACACAAGATTGACGTAAGATTTACCCTGGGATAACCCATTATGAGGAAAATCCAAGCCATAAATTGCTGCTACAGGATCTCCTACTCCCTTTGTTTTACTCTAATATATACCCCCTTATTATTACTAAACTATGGAACAATACAATAATATCATAAGAATGGATCCCCCTCTTTTCCTAATGCCTCGGTATTTAATGTAACCTCATAGTCATATAGGGTTATTTTTAGGTTTTTTTCATTCATTGATTCTTGATTAGGGTTAGGGTTTTCTACCTTCTAAAATGTCCTTGAATTTCCACACGTAACCAACTTTTCATGTGTGAGAAATGAGATATCACAAGGAATCCACATGGTATCATGTTGGTCAACTAGATAGGTTAGCTTGCAAAAGGCATAACTCCTTCATATGGACTTCGATTAAGATGAATCTTGCACCGTTGGAAAGGAATCTAAGTGTGGAATTGTGTTAAGGGAGTTGTGTAAGTGATGATCTTTTAAACCCAAAAAAAACCATGTAAGCCCTCAAATAGGCCTCGTAAGGTTCCAAACCCCAAATATACAAAGTGAGAGTTGTCCCTAAAGTGGGCCCATCAAATCAATTCAGCCAATCT
>LPNX010511353.1:14591-29116 GCA_001517045.1 Pseudotsuga menziesii | reverse complement strand
TTGACATTTCATTTTTCACCATGATACAAGCATTGGAGGCTTCCCTAAATGGAGAGTTCTTCATTGATGCATGTGCTTCTTAGCTATTGCATAAAACCTTCTCAATGGTCTGGAACAATGGTTTCCTAAAGGATGGGCATTTCAGGCTTAGCTTGATGGGTTCCTATCTCCTCTCAAATGACCCAAATGACCTTTGCAACAGAAATACAAGTGGTGTTAAGATTTGATATCAAATAGTTGGAGATATTCCTTGCAAACTGCATGGAGTGATTCCTTAAATGTGTTGTCATTAGATCTTGAATGCCCCTCCATTATCTAATAGTGCTACTTGGTTATGCCTTTTCATTATGAAATATCTTAGAGACTTCTATTTGGCATATTAGGTCATCAACCAAAGTATCTCACCATGAAAGTATGCACATAACTATTGAAACAAGGAAAATGATTCTAGATTAAGTCCCTTGTCTTAACCTTATCTCCATAGAAAAAGCGTCGTATTCTCCAAGGTAGTATTCCCATAAATCCACAATCAATATTGAATGATGTTGGTTTCTGTTCTTTGCAAGCTTTTGTTGTGTTGGTTGATATATCAAAAGATAGATCTCCTAATCTAATATGTGCTTTTTAACAGTTCCTTCAAGTATTGCATCCCTAATGATTGCATCTCATATAATACTGCCCTTGCCAAACTATGAAATTCTTGAACTTCCTCTCGCTCTCCAACCAAGTAATTTGGAGGTAAACAGGATGATCACTTTGGTCAATGATGCTCTTATACATCACATGAAAATACCTACTTCCGTAAACACTATAATAGTTATATGTAGTCAATTATGGCTCGACCTTATGATCAACTAAACAAAAATCCATATTTTGTAGTGCAGCATGGATTAGATCATTGGGTTCTTCCATTGAATTGTAGATTGTTAGGAAGGTCCCATATATGAATAGTTTCCAAACTTTGATTTTTCCTTCTTTGTTGCATCATATCTTTTCCATAGTTCTGTAATATATGCATGAGATAATTTTATTTATTCTTAAATATGTTTGCAACTTTGCACATGCGAAAACGACATGACTAATCACCCTTAGGTAGAGCATTTTTTGGAGGAACTAAACAAGCAACATGCATTGATTTCCCATAACTAGATAATCATGCATATATCACAAATTGGATACTCCTCGTTAGATTGAGGTCACATAAGGATCTAATGGAAACAAGGTCGTGAGGCCTGGTTTGGTTAGAATCTGTCATATTATGTAGCATTTGACAGGGTATGTAGGAACACTAGATTATTTTGTGGAATAAGCTATGAATCTAGAGCAGTTTGTGCAAAAGAACCTTGTTCCCATCTTTTACAGATTGCAACCCTTCTGCTCTAATGACCCTCCTCCAAGAAAGTTTTTAGCATCATGTACACCTAAGACCAGACCAGCATGGCCGCCCTGAGGCTCAGAAAATCTGCTTGCAGCTTGTCTTCAACAGATCTATCAGCCAACTCTTCCAACTAATGCATCCTTGACAATATGATTTCAGGATGAGTGTGCCCTACCAAGATCCCAATTCACAAATGTACCCAAGTGCCCTAAGGCATTCTTCAAAAGTGAAGATTTCTATGGGCTATATTCATTAATTGACCATCCACAGGCCCAAATTTTGAGTTTAGAGTAGCAACTTTGGCTTCAACCATTCCAACACAACTCTACAATTCATCCTCCATTTCCTTCTTTGTCTGAGAGCAAATATTGCCCATAAATTGTGTAGCGAATCAGCAACTACATGTGAAACAAATTCTCTAAAAGTCTAATACCAATATGATCCCAAAGTATGCCTAGTGGAAATAAGTGCAACAACTGCAATATATAATCCTGCATACACAGCCAATATAAAATGGCAAGCAAATATTGAAGTAATCAAACAATCTTGGAAAATGAATCCACACAATAGGCAAAAAAAATTGAAGAAAATATCAAATCCAAATTTTCATTAAACAAAACATTATGTACAAAAAAGATATGAACAGAATTGAAGCTTTTATCAGCAACTACAATCCATCAATTTCTACAAACTCCAGAGATCCAATGGAATTGAATCAGCTATACTACTACCTTCACTCAACCCCATTACAAAATGAGAAAGGAATATAAATACAACATGATGAGTATGAAGCATTGTAGATCTCATTTGTTCATATCTCAACAATACATTAGTGTACAATAGTCAAGAAGATGAAAAGACAGAGAAAAGATGTGACAATTTTTTATGACTGTGAGCTTCTGCTCATAACCACTTGTTGAGATCTCTATCCACTTTAGCAAACCTGTGTCAAACTAAATTGTGAGACTGCACCCAAAGTTGTGCCCCTGGGTCAGTGCTTACATGCATACAACTAAAATATAAGTGCGACATGTGTCCATAACACTGTCGATTGTCACTCTGATGTGCACAGTTATTAGACTGCAGCACATGGTCCTGCTGAAACACCTTTTAGACTGAACTCTCTTCTTTCAATTTAGGACCTGATGGATTCTGAATCTTATTATGGATCAAGCAACCCTAATATCTCCTTTTCAAGATTGTGCAAGATGGGAAAAAGGATCCTACATGCCCTGCTTTACTAGTGTTCTTCATTGACCACTCTTTAAAGGCAATTATGCCATTGAAAGGTCAAATATTGTTTCATTCTGGAAATATTACTCACTCCAAATCACTTTGAATGATGACCCTATATGCAGGATCGATGGATTTAGGACAATGGTCAATGCTCTATTGGCTTGCTCTCATTGCATAATTGGAAGATTTTCACTAAAACCCAAGTACAAAATACTTATCAAACTTCTCATATACATAATTTTCATATTACCAATTTACAACCATGTGCTTATCATACTTGCCATATGCCATGCCCCACATGTCCCACATTCTTGCTCATCATTAACCATGATTCATAAAACCATGAACCATCATTTCATGCTTATTTCCTTTCATTAAACATGCTCCTCCCCTTTCAAGCATTTAGTGGAAGAAGAGACCACTTAAAAAAAAACTTTATTAAATATCATTTCCACTTACTCATAAAAGCGCTTCATTTAAAAATTTCCTTTCAAAAAACTTCTTTTATAAGATCTTCTAGACATACTCTCCCTTTTTTTCTTTTCTTTTAAAATATAAAGTGGGCCATTTAAAAAAAAATTAATGCGACTACCTTCCTTTTCCCATGACATTCTTCTCTAATTCGTCTTCACTTGAGCAACAACAAATTGTGGCTTCTGGGCATTCGTTTTTCTTTGAGTGCCACGGTCTTCCATTTCATATGCAGCCAGAGAAAAAAACTTTTCTACGGGCTCTTTTAAAGAGTAACCACACCGACACATAGATGACTCCTGCAATATTTTTGTGTATTTTCATTCCTGCAAGAATACAATTATTTGGCAGCAATTATCCAAGAGGCTTCGTAGAAGAGACCCAGACCCGTCATGGCCTTCAGAGCACCATTATCAATAGCCACGATGCAGATCAAGATAACACAGTCATCTAGCCTTCTTGCCAGCAGTGTTGCATCGTGTCTGCAGACGCCCTAGCTAAAGTACTATGCTTTCCAGACTTACCAACCCTGCAATTTTTGGATGAAGAAGCCCTACCCTCGTCCTATCAAGCCTTAAAACCTATGGAAAGACGTAACCTCCTAGCCCAGAATCTAAAAGAAGGCCCCCTATCCCAACCAATCCACATCCTTATGTAATTGTTGATTTCTCAGATAAATCAAAAGAAGCCATAGCCTTGATTTGTATCATCTCGGGATATGATGATGACAAGTTTGTAATTGAAATTATCCTGGGATTCTTATCCCTCTTGACTCCATCAACAGGGGTGATGCCCCCCAGATTTGACCTTTGTCATCACCTAGCTGAGAAAATCCACAACCAGCTAGCAGAGTACCTTGTTCTGGAGAGATTTAGATATCCATCAATGTTATTTTATATGTTTCTGTATCAAAATTTTCAACATTTTAAAGGGCTAGAGATGAAACTGAGGGACTAGGAAGGAAAACAACTACCTGTCTATACATGGACAGATTTAGTCCTCAAGAAACTAGGGAATCAGAATTTAAAGAATTTACAGACAAGGTCATGACAATAGCTTACTCCTTGTTGCATGATGCATCTCCTCCTAGAATTTCTCCTACCTATTAGAAGCTTCTGCAGCGTAGCCCTGATACCAAAGTAGGAGATTGGTTCTTGTATGAATATTATACTATTTTGAGGGGATATGCTTTTGAAGAGGAACCTTACAAGTTACCTGCCTTTCTAACTCCAAGAGTGTTTGCCATGGAGTTTATCAGACAATGATTTATCTCTAATCAAGTTCACTTTGTGAAGTATAAAAACCCCATCACTTTCAGGTTCCCTAAAGATCTAAGACCTTTCTTGGTAAATACTAAAGACCAAAAATGCCCTATCTTACAAAGAAAATCTGTTAAATCAGCTAAATTTGGAAAAGATAGGAATGTGGCCCTATGACCCTCACCAGATCATTTCCAAAAAGAGGGTCAAAAAAAGAATTCAGCATAAAAATGCATGCCTCATCCTGGCTAGGAGAAAGTGGCAAACCTATTTAATTGGGAGCAAGCTCAGGATATTCTTGGAAATGATGTAGAGCAAAACCCCACAGATTCACAAATAGGGGCTAAGAGAACAGTTGTAGAAGCCTGTACAAACATGGATGTAGATGGAACTGAGGTGCAGCCACCAAGCAAGAAAGCCAAGGTCAAAGCTAAAAAAGAGTGAGAACAAGAAATTGTTGAACATACTCAAACTGAGGATCTACAAAGTGAAGTGGAGGAATTACTAGAAAAAACCCCAGAAAGCAAAGAGGTGCCACCTATTACTACCAGGCACTACCCTTCATTGGTGCTTCCCACACCCCTAATGCAGCAAGGGTCATCTCCTGCAAGCACAGTTCAAGTGCAGCCAAACCTACATGTTAAGTATACAGGTACAAGACAGCAAAGTATGGACACAATCAAAGAGTTAAGATAGATCCAGGAACAAAAAGATTGCTAACTGCGGAATATCACAAAGCAGATACCCTCAGAATGTCAATTTTGGAACCAAAAGTGTCAGCCCCCCAATCATTTGATGATTGGAAGACAAATGAGTAAAATGTACATTTTGGGTTATTCAGCCCCCTTGACAAGGTTGATTTTTACAAGCAAGCCAGCAATATGTTGTTCACGGATGTGTTGCACTCCTCAGTTAATCAAAAGAAGCTAAGAATGGCATTGCAAAAATATGACAAACTGTTGAAAGCAGAGAAAACAATGGTTAAATCCAAGCAGGTTACTATCACGGAGCTAGAAAGTAGGATAGTGGCCCTAGGGATAAATCCAGCAGAGACATCTCATGCCCAATTCCTCTTGCAACAAAAGGATAATGAGATTGCTCATTTAAGGAAGAGGCTAAATATCCTTGATGCAGAGCCTGTTCAAACCCAAGAATTATTAAAGTTGCGGGAAGAGAAGGACAGGATTTATGATAGCATGAAGCAGTATAGGTCACAGATGGAAGAGTATAGGAAGAAAGTGGATGACCTAAAGTTACAAATTTATGCTATAAAATTAAAGCAAACATCCCTTTCTACTCAATCAATTCCCCAATTAGTATCTCCATTAGCTCAAGAGACCACTCATCCCACAGGGGAAACAGAGAAAGATACAAAAGAGCAAGACTTGCAGACCTCAGTAAAACATACAGAGGAAGCCATGGAGGAAGATGTTCTATCTGAGCAGACTAATAAGAGGGACAGCAGAATAAAATAACTTGAGGAAGAAACAGGTGAGAAAGATGATCTCATTGAGGATTTGGAGAGTCAGAGAGATGATTTGAATAAAGAAGTCTCTAAACAGGTAATAGATCTGCAAGGGGAAGATCTCCTAAAAGGAGCCAAAAGAGTGCTATGGGAAAAAAATAGCACAAGAGATCCTCAGCAAGTGGGACCATTGTGAAGTAATCCAAGATGAATTAGAACTTGCCACTACAGCTACTGAAGAAACAAAAAGGATAAAAAAGGAGCTTGAAGACAAACCTAACATTGCAACAAAAGTAATCAGCTATTTGAACAACCAAACTAAAAGACAACTGGGAGAGTTACAAATTTCCAACAGAACTTGTTTGATAAAATGGACCAACCAAATGTTAATCAAGCAAAATCTACTGAATAGAACCCAAAACAAAATAAAGGCTTTGACTTCAAAAATTGCATTTTTTAAGGGTTTATTCAAAGAGGCCATAGCCAAGGGTTTGCCCCACTTGTGGGATGGTCATGGACATATATATATATATAAGAATGAAGAGTACCAAGAGCTCTTGATTCAAAAGAAAAATGAAAAGGGAGAGTTTGATGAGCTACATGGTCCACTAGGAGGAGATGTTGCAGTCGAGGAACTAACTGTTGAATTTGAAATATGGATAAAGTTGAAAAATTTGCTAAGAAAATTACCCCTTATATCTTATGAAAAAATCAAAAATGTTGAGAGAGTTTTAGAATCTCTAAAATCCCAACAATATCCTATGGGAAAAGATTGGCACCAAGTCTCCAAGTATCATAAGCTTGTTCTACCACCACAAGGGGAGCCTTAAGTATAGCCAGCACAATAGCCAACAGGGCAGCCAAGTGGGAAGAGTGGGAAGACATTCACATAGCCAATTCAGCATGCTTTCATGCCACCAATGGGACAGTTGTCAGGGCAGGCAGTTATCCAGGAAATGCAACAGATCTTATGGTAGACATCTGGCCAGCCAGTAGGGCCAGCTAGCTGTGCAGAAAGAGTATAAGGGAGTGGTCAGTCACCTCAGCCAAAGACCACTACACAGAGTTTGAACAAGAAGAAGTAAAGGCAAAAAGGGGCAGTTAGATAAGTCTAACCAAATTTTAAAACAGAATGATAGTGACAGGAGTGAGGACAGCTGGCAAGGCAGTTAGAACAAACAGAAAATGGTTAGGTTTTCCTCTCCTATATAAGAAAGATTCGAGCTCAGACACAAGGCTGGCAGATTTTTGAGAGGACCTCTGAAGGAGTTATTGAGTCGATGGTGTATAAATTTTGTATATAGGAATTAATCCAGAGATTAAGATTCTGATGTGTTTTCAACGAATGTCTCTAATTGTTCTCCCTACTGTTATTTCCAGATATAATATGTATCTGCGTAGACTTTCTTGAGAGTAATTAAAGCTTTTCAGCAAGACCTTTACATTGTATTTGTGTTAGTGATACAAATTTATGTTTGAGTAGTGAGATTGAATTTGAGATTTCATTTTTCATGACCTCGGTTCTGTCTTTTGATGTTTCGGTAATTTAGAGTAATCGAAGGTTTCTTTTACTGTGAAACATATGAATGTCAAATGTTGCCATTTATTCTGCAAAATATCAAGACTGCTTTGTTTTTTGTTTGATTGTTGAATTCTTTATCAGGCCAGCACGTCTGCTATCACCTTGAATGTGTAAGATTTGTCTGAGGGGCACCTTGTACAATTATTTTGTTCTCCATATGCTCAATTCAACATCATTTTTACCTGAAAATATGAATATGCGCCATTAAATTCTTATATAATAAATCCTCATACCAAAATTAATCCAATATTGTTATATCTGCAAATATTTTTCAAAGAAAACCAAAATTTCATCACAATTCTAAAGATTAAACTCTAAATATCTAATAATTGAGCCTCGTCGTGCCTTGGCATTGTTGTCACATACATAGTAGCTAGGGCTACCATGATTCCAGAGCATTTCTAAGCATATTCCTGAGCCAGTCCTTTACTATGAGATCAGCAGTTCTGAGCATATTCCTGAGCCAGTCCTTTACGTAAATAGTTTAAGTAAGGATTTGTAATAGACGTGACCTAAGTTTGCAATATTGTTATTGATTCTGTGCCAACTGAAAATCACATCAACAAATGGAAAAAATAGAAACTCACCTGCTTTACTCTTGGATCCAAAGAATGAAGAAAAGTTTGGGGAGAAGGAATGAATTGCCCAACAGGGGCAGAAGTAGCCCCTGCCACCATTCTGAAGAACTTCTCTCCAATGAACTCCTGAACACCCACCATGGGAAACACTCCTTTCCACTCCTTTCCTCTTCTGCCTCTGCCTTCTTCGTTGGTAATAGCCGACACCGCTGTCCTACTCCCGTATCTCCTCGTTTCCCGATATCTATTAGTATTTTTCCTTGAATCGACTGTGAATGTTGTTCTGAAAAGGGTATTCCCCACAGGGTATTTTGGGCAGAAACCACTTTGGTTCGGAAAACACAAAGAAGTGAGAGAATTTGAGCATGGGTGAATTGCACCGAGCATCGTCCCTGAACTTAAATGGGTAAAGTGCAATCAAATGACAAATGAGATTTGATCATCGTTCATTCTTCCTCCTAAATTTCCCGTATCCAAAGGAAGCTTTGAACAACAATGTTTGTAACCATCCACTTCCAACTGCTCTATAATCCAGGCAAGTCAATTTCTTATCCATCCACGGATCGTGAACCCAGTCTCCTGGCTGACCCTGTAAGGAAAACTCTCGAAGGAAATCGATGTAGCAGACCTGTGCCATCTGTTTTCACCTGAAGCAGACCCAAATTTTGTGCTGCTCCATACCCAATGCATGAACATCCAGGGCCTGCAATTCAGGGACGAACTAAAATAAATTTACCCAAAAATCCATAAATAGGGGCGAAATACCAAATTTTTAACCTATCCGACGAATCATCTTCATTTATCCTCCAAAACTGTAAATTTTTAGCGATTTCACCTCCATTACGGAAGAAATCGGGGCGAATGTCACGATTTTCCCATCGAAGGATTGGCGAAATTAGGTTTTATGAATTTTCAGAGGTTAATCAAGCGGGCTATTTAGTCAAGGGAAATTATATATAAAATAAAATATGGGCTAATTTATTAAATTAAAAAAAAAACATTTTAATATCAAAAATTTGCCCAATTTTTTTGGGACATCCCTTAAAATTCGTCCATCTTAGTATAAGCCATTGAAGAAGAGGAAAATGATTTAGAAAAAAATGATATCCAAAATTGTATAGCTAGGGTTCATTTGAAATCTTAAACTTGTTGTACAATACCACCTAGCAGATTCAATGCCATCTGGTTTTCCTTCCTTTCATAATGCCATCTTGCCCTCATAACCTTATACCTTTTACAAAATTTGATGTTGAACCTGTACTATTTCTTGGATTTCTTTCTTTTATGTCTATCTACGGTGACAATGTAGAAATAAACTCGAGAAGCTAGGCTACGGTGAGATCTGTTTTCTCAAAATCCCCTTAGTATTGTAACAAGACCTGCCTACCCTGCCAAAGTCATTCTTAGAGAAAATTAATTTTATCTCATTTTTTATGGTCTCTATATGTGATTACATCTCTGTGATGCAATTTACATGATCTGCCAAGAGATCATGGCACCTGTAGTCACTGGAATCGTGGCTAAATCTTATTGCATGTATACAGCTGGTGTATGACTCTCATGGTGCATATTAAAAGGTATGAAAGCATGGGTAAATCTTGACCATGTTCTGCATTTTCTGGAATGACCTAGTACATGTTGATTTGCATGGTCCAATGAAACCACCTACAATAGCTGGAGATAAGTATTTACTCCCAAATCAAACACTTGGCACTCCCAAATCGCACACTCCTAAAGTTGAACCCATTGATTGTTCCAAAACTAAAATAACTCTCCCAAAGCACTCCCATGTGCCAACTTGGGACTTTTTCATTTTTTATTACATGTGGAGGCTAAGGAAGGCCCTAGTAATTCCCACACCTCATGGCTAGGGTTTAGGGGCATATAAAAGCCTTGTTTTGCTACATTTTCTCTCGTTCTATCACTCATTTCACTCATCTTTGTCATGGTTTTGAGTGGGCTTCTTTAGTTGTTAAGGAGATTTGTGAGAACTTGGAGAGGAGATTGAAGGGTTCCATAATCAAATTCAAACGTTGTTGGAGAACCCAAGAGGTAAGCTCCAAGCTTGTTCTCACTTAGTTTTTGATGCCTCACTTAGTCATTCTCAATGTTTACTTTAGTATTTCCATTTTTTATTTCTCAATTGAAAACATTTTTGGTTTAACGCTGTAACGATTATACAGCTATTGAGTTGGAGGATGTTGATCCAACATCAAATTAGACCATTGAACACATGGAGTCATTATTCATGGAGGACCTCAACTGGTTGACCACCGAGGCATCAACAGCAAGGGGGATTTCCTACCCATAATTCCTAATTTATCATTTATGCTTAATGCCATGGTCCATCGTCCCAAATCCATCTAACTTTGTTTCGTCGTTAAAATTTTTAAAGGATAGAGGATGTCATCAAACATATCATATGCTTGAAATTATTTCTAAAGTTAAACTGAATACTCTTCATGAAAGCATGAGACAGTAACATCTAACATTTTGGAGGCATATATGATATGAGCACTGCACTCCCTATGTAGAAGAAATATCAGCTCCAAATCCATAAGAACAAAACTCTGTTATGAGTAACATGGGCAAGTGGCATATACAGTTAAAGGATCTTCATTAAAGAAATTAACTAGAAGATAAATGGAAGACAAGGATAGAACAAGCAAATTCAAAAGTAACAAATTATTAACACAACCAAGGTAAGACTAGAAGCTGTATCAACAAGACTAATAATCTTCTGGACATTTCTGTAAGCTGAAACAAAACAAGAAATCCATAACCATAAATTAAAGTCATATTAAAAAAGAAAGCGCACTTAACAACACTATTACTGAGGAATGGGGAAGACGGAGCCATAAATAAAATCATAATAAAACACACAAGATCAACAACAGTATCCAGAGGTCCCAGGGCCAGATTCACTGTACACAAAATACTGCTCTCCATGTCTGTTCAAGCAGCCACTATTCAAGCAGCCAATATTCCATTCAAAGATTCCAGGTATTCCCCCATGATTTCACAGCCAAGCCCCCTCATCCCTGGATATTCGTCGGACGAAAACATCAGGAAGTGCATTGGTTCCCTCATTGATCGATGACTCAGATGAAACCATCCTCTTTCTCTCACCTATCTACTTTCTCTAGATGTCTAGACAACAACATTGTATGCTTAACATAGTTTTGATATTGATTTTGTATCTGCACTACTTGCTGCAGTTCTATTGAATAATTAGTTAGTTCTTTCTCTGCTTGCAATTATTCACATTGGATGTACTTTTGAGTCCCATCGACCAACTTTTTGGTCACTTGTTTGAACATTGGCAAATAGGTATGATGCCCACCCAGACTCTGAAAAGTAAATAATTTGAAACATATTTCTTCTTTAGTTCATATAGATTATAGCAAGTAAGTCTGTTCCCAACCAGTGCTTTGAAAAGTATGTAGGTACAATAATATCATGTCAAGAATCACAAACGCGGAGAGCTCTGGAAGTACTATAGCTTTGGAATGACCTTTTCATAATCAATCAATATCATTGAGAAGAGACAATGCCAATCTCTAGAAAAGATTAAGCATGACATCTTATTGTCAAGTCCCTATAGATAAAGAAAGTGAAAAATAAACAGGATCAATTTCATACCCAAACTAGCCACATGGTTGAAAGTACAGCACCACTTTATCTCCTATGGTCAAATTTGTCAGCACCATCTCACCAGGTGAATCAATCCAAGTTCACCCAAAAATTAGATTATGAACTTTAGTTTGAGGCGACACCAAATCTAGAACCTCTCCAGATTTATTTAGCACCACACGTGTTCTGAAAAATCCATGCATACACAAGTTACCAATTTTTATCACCATAAAAAGAAAAGGCTGCATACAGCCACCAATTGTCCATGTCAGTTTAGATATAATATTCACTGTCCAAAGAGCAATGCAAAAAAGTTATCGTTTAAATGGACCCCTGAAGTGCTCCATAGAACTTTGATAAGTAGGGTAGGAGGTTGTCTCCACTTATCATTCCATTTTCAGATGAATGTCATTATAAGATTTCAAAGAGAATATCAACTTATAGTTAAAGATTTTCAGTGTCCACAATAAAATAGCTAGCTTGAAAATGCAGCTAATACATTTTTTATAACCATAAGAGACAGATATCAATTTCCATTAGAATATATACTTTAAAGTTTTCAGTAATGCAGTGAATAGAGGAAATGTTGGTTCACACCTTTGTCATAGTTCAAGTAACACATCTTATTTGATTTGCTAATGACAAAAGAGATCCAGAATGATTGAACTGGAAATCAATGGAAGTACATATACCATCTCTTATAAGTTATAACCAATTGTACAAGCACTTTTGCAACTTGCTCTCCTTTGGACCATTCAAACACTTTAGCTATAGAGTTACTTGCAAAAAAATAGGCTTCTTGGTTTTGATAAGTATAACTCTATCATATCAATGATTCATAAAAATTAATTTTCCTGTGTGCAGTATTTCCAGGACTCTCAATTCTCTAGAAAAAAATACAATTTTAATCTCATCCAAGCAACAACCTCAAGGACAATATCATAGCCGACTACAAAAGAGAAACTCCAGCTACAACCAAGATATTGTATTTATCAAGACCCAAATACGAAGGCAAATAACAATGCCAACCTATAGAAACAACCAATTTACAAAAATGATGATACATATATCTGATAGGACAACTATCTAATTAAAGAGAGAATAAGCTTTCTAAAAGTTACCTTCCAAGTGGATAAAGTAGTGGAAGCATAACTCAGTACTTCCATATGTTGGAATGCCAAACCAATCTCGCTTTATTCATTGTAAATATTCCATTACTTGAATACTCGAGGGAGTCTCTTAATCCATTCATGTGATTCCACCTTCCAGACAAGCTTAAATGAAGGCACCTTAATTTGGAATTCAAGGAATCCCCAATTATTCCTTACTGGTCCCCCAAGTCTTGTGCTGATTCCTTTCGAATTTCCACCAAAAATATGAGATGCAATAGGACTTCCACTTGTGCCTTCAAAGTTTTTTTGGGATGATAATTTTCAATGACTTCTGTATTTTGCTGATAAGCTTCCTTAATCTACAAATAATCTGCAAGCCCTAGCTTATTATCATTTGTCATTGGTTGGCTTGCCTTAATATCACGATCATGCCACCCATCAAATTGAAGACTATTCTTGAGCCAACAATTGTTTTTTTTTTAAATTTTATTAATCACCATTGTTTCTCCATATTGTGTGCCCAATGACACCTCTCTCTAGCAATGCATAAATCGGCTTTTGCACAGTTTGTGATCCTAGCTGCATGCCATTATTTGTATTTGCATGACATCAAGTGTTATTTATAGTTGTCGTGAGTCCATGACATTCATGCAATAAATGAAGTCTTGTAGAGGAGGACCTATCAAACCGGCCTTTTGAATTTCATTTTGATGAAAAAAGAGTGGACATTGATAGCGAGGTTCACATAGGTAGTAGGCACAAAGTTTTGAGCTCGCTTCGAGCCTAGTAGTAGACTCGTAGTTGTTCTTTTTTGTTATAGTCGTAGTTGCTGACACATTGCCACACTTTAGATTGCAACCCCAAGTGACTTGAGAGTCAGAGTCACATCTCAATGGCTAGTGCCTCGTAGTCATCAATGCTTACTGGTCATCTTGCACAACTAAGAATTGAGTGCAGGACATGAGTGAGTAAGTGATTATAATTTATCATATTTCTAGTATTTTGAATGATGAGTTGAACTTTATAACATAGGAATTTCAACATCTTGAGAAATTTATATGGATGGGTAATTTCAAATGTTGCCCTTATTTTGAAATGTCAATATAAATTATGCCCTGCTTAATTAGAAGGATAAAATTCAAATTATTTTTTTTTTTGAAAAGCAATTTTAATTTTACACTTCTAAAAAGGACTAGAACCCTTTGGAAGGGTTTAATTTCACATTGATGGAAACTAGGTATGTGATGGTAAGTTCCTAAAATCTAGGAAAATAACTCAAGTACTCCCTAATGAAAAATTAAGAAAATCCAAAATAAAAATTGTTTAGTCTTCTTAAAAAAATCATATAAAAGACAAATATATAAAATAAACAAAAATAAATAAAATATAAAAATTTAACCAAATATAAATGCAAAAACAAAAAAAAATGAAACCACAAAAACAAAAAAAAAACCTTTTCCCCAATATGCCGACCCGATTGCCTTGATCCATCCAGGAGGGTCTCGATGCAAGGATGATCAACTGGTCTCTGAAGAGAGGAGGAAGATACTAATGGATTTGTTGAGTTTCTCAGGTCAGATCGTAGGTGTAGCATTTGAAGAATGCTTAGATTAGAACTGCGGTCCAATATCACAGCTTGAGGAGAACACCAAATCATTGATGACTGAGGAATGGAATTTCAAAATCTATCTGAGAAAAAGAATCGTTCGTCTCAGCACTTGCAAATCATTGGTAGCTCTGGAAATTGAATCGATCTGTGGAACTTATCCAGATTATGGTTGAAGTTACACGTAATCGCCTTGGTGGTGTGA